>QLPA01000943.1:0-16529 GCA_003313945.1 Lactifluus pinguis
TGGAGCGGAGACAGGATAGACACGGAGATGTGAGGGCTCTGAAAGAGTCAGACCAGGAAAAGGACTCCATGTTGCTTCCACGTTAGCAATGGAAAATGCTCATGGGATGGATCAGCTGCAAACTGCTGCGCCATACCCATTAGGCAAGTGGAGGTCACACTTCCTGGTGTCACGGCTGTCACGCTCGTAACTCGAGCAAATCGCGCTAAGTCGAGTGTCAACAAATTTAAAAACAAGACAGTGACTATGAACAATGATAGCGTACAGCTGGTTCTATCTAGATAGGTCGTGATCGTGTACTGTAGCCCAGTCTGGTCCGTGCACAAACCTTGACAGATCAAGCCAAGTCTCATGGCGGTCACCTACAACCCAGACAGTGCTAGGTCTACGAAGACATTGCCTGTGAAGCTCAGGTATCCATA
The DNA here is from genome assembly GCA_003313945.1 of Lactifluus pinguis. NCBI lineage: Eukaryota > Fungi > Basidiomycota > Agaricomycetes > Russulales > Russulaceae > Lactifluus > Lactifluus pinguis. The sequence continues at coordinate 423 of QLPA01000943.1, forward strand.
AAAAAAGTTCTTTCCCTTCGCCATATATCCAACCATCATGATCGATCGAGGATCGGTCCGTAAAATGGATTTTCTGAATATCTTCTGTTACATCCTGCGTCACGTCCGAGTCGTGTGTGGAATCGTATAAGGTCGATGCCGATTCATGTCTACCCAGGGAAATTACGCAAATCGAGCCATCGGCCGAGGCCGATGCGATATGCTGACCGTCTGGCGAGAATGCGACACCCCGGACTTGTCGGCCGTGTCCAGCAAATGGGCCCGCAATGACCTGTCCTGTTGTCACATAAATCAGGCCATCCTGTGAGACTGATGCAATATACTGCCTGTTTGGTGAAAATGCGATAGATGAGAATTGGGAGCTTGGCCGTTCAGTGTGTGTAGTAGAAAATGCCACTGGGCCTGCCATGAGCTGTCCCGTGGCGGCATCCCACATCCAAATTGTGTCATCGTATGAGGCCGACATGATACACTGGCCGTCTGGGGAGAATGCAACAGATCTGATTGATTCGGTGTATCCAGTAAACGGGCCGACTACGACCTGTCCTGTTACGACACTCCAAATACGAATCGTGGAATCATGTGAGGCCGATGCAATATGCCGCCCATCTGGTGAGAATGCCACAGACGTGACAGATTTAGTATGTTCAGTAAGTGGGCCCACTATGACCTGCCCTGTTGTGGCATCCCAGATACGAATTGTGCAATCACCCGAGGCTGATGCAATAAGCTGTCCGTCCGGCGAGAACACAATAGATGTGACCAAATTGGTATGTCCAATAAACGGGCCTGCTATGACTTGTCCTGTTGTGGCATCCCACAAATGAATCTTGTTATCATATGAGGTGAATAAAATGTGTTTTCCCTCTGGTGAGAATGTAATAAACCCGACTGAATTGGCATGTCCAGTGAATGGGCCGGCCATGACCCGTCCGATTATGGCGTCCAACACATGAATTGTGCTTTCGATTGAGGCCGATGCGATATGCTGCCCGTCAGGTGAGAATGCGACAGCCGTGTATCTAGGAAATGAGCGCTCCCCTTCGACCTGTCCTGTTGTGGCATCCCACACACGAATTGTGCAATCGTCCGAGGCCGAGGCAAGGCGCTGCCCACTCAGTGACAGTGAAACAGATCTGACCGATCCTATATGTCCAGTAAACGGACCCGCTACGACTTGTCCTGTTGTGGCATCCCAGATACACATTGTAGAATCCTCTGAGGCCGATACGATGCGCTGCCCGTTCAACGAGAAAGCAACAGATGTGACTGATTTAGTGTGCCCAGTAAATGGGCCCACTACGGCCTGTCCTGTTGCGGCATTAAAAACCCAAATCGTGCCATCCCACGAAGTCGATGCGATATGTCGCCCGTCTGGCGAGAATGCAATATTTGTGACCGATCCAGCCTGAGTGGGCCATCGATGCTTGCCGCCAGTGATGTCCCCAGTAAATGGGCCCGCTACAACCTGTCCTGTTGTGGCATCTAGCATAGTTATGTCATTGGTCGAGACTGACGCAATATGCTGCCAGTCTGGCGAGAATGCAACGGCCCTGAAAGAAAAAGGGGATCGTTTGAGCCAGGTTGTGAGATTTCCATTCGCGGGATACCATCCGCGAATCTGCGTATCCCTCGAGGCCCAAGCGATATGTTGTCCATCCGGCGAAAATGTAACATTGCAGGTATCTGGGGTATTGGTGAATGGGCCCATTATGACCTGTCCGGTCGTGGCGTCCAACAAGCCAACAGTGCCATTCCACGAAGCCGATGCGATATGCAGCCCGTCTGGCGAAAATGCGACAGACGTTATCGCTTCGGTGTGACCAGTAAACGGGCCCGCCACGACCTGTCCTGTTGTACCGTCCAACAAGAGAATTGTGCAATCATCCAAGGCCGAAGCGATATGCTGCCCATCGGGGGAGAATGCAATTGATGTAACAGATCCGGTGTGTGCAGTAAAAGGACCCGCTACTACTTGTCCTGTTAGGGCATCCCATACGCAAATTGTGCCATCCAATGACGCGAACGCGATTCGCTGACTGTCCAGGGAGAATGCGATAGATGTCACCAATTCGGTGTTTCCAGAAAATGGGCCCGCTACTTGTCCAGTAGCGATATCCCACACGCAAATTGTGCCATCGTCCGATGCTGACGCAATACGCTGTCCGTCAGACGAGAATGCAATAGATTTGACCCGATCGGTATGTCCTGAAAATGGGCCCGCTATGATCTGGCTTGTAGTGTGATTCCACACACTAACCATGCCATTGTCCAAGCCCAACGCGATATATCTTTCATCACGTGGAAGTGCAATAGATGTAACTGATTCGGCTCGGGTGTGTCCAGAAAATGGGCCAGCTACAACCTGTCCGGTTACGGCATCCAACACGCGAATCGCGACATCCCACGAAACCCATCTGATCATCCCGTCTGGAGAGAATACAATAGATGTGATTGATCCACTGCGACCAGTAAACGGGCCTGCTACCACCTGACCGGTTGCGGCATCCCACACCAGAATCGTGCGATCATCTGAGGCCGACGCAATGCGCTGTCCGTCGGGAGAAAATGCAACAGATCTGACTGAGGAGGTGTGTCCAGTGAGTGGGCCCGCTATGAGCTGTCCTGTTGTGGCACCCCACACGCAAATTGTGTGATCGTCTGAGGCTGATGCGATACGCTGCTCGTCGGGGGAGAATGCAACTGAATGGACCCCACGATGATGTCCTCGAATTGTCATTTGCAATGCCGGCCAGTAAGACAACTGCCCACGTTCCAACGCCAATGTTCGAGGAAATCGGTGAAGGTACTGATCACGAATTAGGGACGAGCCTGGGGTGAAGGGGAGGGCCGAGATATAAATATGCGGAACGCTCCTTGCTATGGCCATTCCAAAATACTGCACAAACGCGGACGCATCATTCGCCAAGGCCAACAAACTCTTCACCTCCGTTTGCAAATTCTATTTTACAAAAAAAAGTCACTACACGGCTCAATGAGTAATGGCGGATACTTACCTCTCGCTGCAACCACATCGACAAAATTGACAGCGCTGGTGAAGCAAGGCCTACACCGTTCTTGATGCTGAGTACCTCCAGCCAAAATAAAAACTTTGACTCGAGCAGTATCTGAAGTTTCCTGAAGAGTTCGTCCTCGAAAAGAGCATATCCTAAATGGTCGTCCCAGTAAAAACAAGCATAAGATAGAGCAGATGGAATATGTTTGGCAATTCGGGATTCAAGATCTGGGACTTCGCTATTGGCAAGATATGACGACTCGAGTTCGCATATGTTGAACTCGAGGCTATCTAGCATTAATCCAAGACAGGAATGTGCCAATTCATGGTGGGCATCGCCAAGGTCCACGTAAAACACATCACTCTTCTTGTTCGTCAGAAAGTCGCGGAATGACGTATGGAGAGGAGTGATGGGTCCAGTCTGATCAGATGAAGTGACATTACTCAGCAGTGAGCCGAGGTGACGGAGTAATCCAATAACCGGTCCAGAGTCTTCGGGATCCTCGATGGGCGCATACCGTCGCAGAGCAATCAAGTCGCGGACAGAAAGAGGTTCGGTAGCAGCCAAAACCTGTGCCATGACGGACCGAAAGAGAATCAATGCTTCATGTGGTTTGAAGTATCCCTCGAGAACTTCTTCGTATAATTTGTCCAACGGATCTTGTCCGCTGCCATCTCGCGTGTGTCCCAAGAGACGCTGTACGCACTTCTTCTCGCTGAACCCGAAACTAGCAGGAGGGTTATTTATAAACCCACACGCAACAGCTGCCCATTGAAACAAGCCTTCTGCTGCCTTCGCTAATTTGATACCGTGGTCTCTGAACACGTGCGGAGGGAGCTCCTTCTCAAGATACACGCCAATGTCTTGCTCCGTCTTGGCCGAGAGTATGGCGTCATCCATTTGGAGGATCCGAACTGATAATGCACTGGAAAACGCAGGTTCGACACCATTCTCCGGCCGCGATGTGATGAGTATGCGGAGTTTGGGAGGGAGGTCGAAAAGGTGCTGGGCGAGAAAGGTATGTAATCCAGATTTACCAATTGCATCTCCACTCTCGTCTAGCGCATCGATGATGATAATGATCGGGTCCCCGAGTTGGAGGTTCTTGAGTGGTTCGAGGAGGAGATATTCAAAAAGTGTACGATAGTCTCGGGTTCCGCGAAGAGAGGAGTTGTCCTTGATGACCTGCCCGAGGGCGTGTTTGAAAGCAGGATAGCGATCGGAAAGGTCGCGAGCAAGCGTGGTGAAGAGCTGATAAGCCTCGTCTTTCGACTGCTCTTTCCGCAGAAATGCAAAGTAGCAACCGAGGTGGGTTTTCTGGAGACGACGGGCGACCTCATGTGCGATTGAGGACTTCCCTGTGCCGGCCTGGCCGAGGAGAACAAGGCCACGTTCGGATTCAGGATTTTCGGCCCATTTGAGGATGCAATCCAAAAAGTCTTCGCGTGTGCCTGGAAGGCAGCGCTTCTCGTCGCCAAAACGCCAGCCGCCCTTATAAGGCATTTCTCTGATTTTTGCGTCCATTTCTGTGCTCTTCCTATCAGATCGAGGATCTGACGATCTTGTGACTCCTAGTATCACGCACCAGCTTCCAACACTTGGTTCGATACCTCCCTCAATTTTGCGTTCACTTTACTCGCATCGTCCTGCATTCGAAGCACGGTGACCTCGGTAGTGATAGCAGCTTGAGCGAAGAAATTGTCTCGCAGTCGGATGAGGATGGCACGATATCGTTCGATTTCTCCGTCAACCCGGCCTCCGATATTCTTCAAAGTCCTCTTTCCTGCAATCACATATTTTATTAGGACCGACAACAAAGCACTGGCAGGTCGAGATGACGTACCGACTTGTACATCCTTCGCATACGATTCAATGAACTTGGCACATTCATAGACACGCAACAGCATGTCCTCTAGAAGCCTTGTCTGCATAGAATCTGGCTTGATATTCCTCAAAGCATCGGCCTCTTTCGCAAAGTCAAAGGCATCACGTATCGCCTCAAGTAGTGACTTGATGTTGTTATCGCGCTGAACCTGCTTTAGCAAAGTCTGGGGCCGAGGTGGCTAAATGATGAATGTTTGATATCCTCCGATAACGAGACTTACCTCAGGGATCAATGAGAGTAGCTTCCATGCCGCCTTTGCATGAATGTTCAGCTGAAGAGCGGAAGTTAGCCCAGCGAATGATAAGAACCACATTTTGCGTACTTCTGCAATTGGACCGACGGCATCCATTACCCGCTTGAGACTTTCAACAGCTCCGTTCCATGTCCCCATCGTATCAATAGCTTCCTCAGTGCGACGCAAAGCGGTATGCGAAACTTCCGTCTGACTGTTCGCTACTGGCCCAACAGCAATGTTGCTCTCAATGGGAAGGTCATTGATCTGTGATACAGGAGACAGAGGGGGCGTGGCTTCGGTAGGTTGTACGGGTTTGTCGTTGACTTGTCCAGCAGCACGCGCCGTACTTTCTTCAGCGGCAGGGTTATCTAGATTGACGCTTGCAGGATTCAGGGATTTGTCTGCAGCGGTCATAGACAAACCTGTGCTTGATGACACGGTGATCGTTAAGTAGGGCGAGGCCGGTTCTGTTGACTGTCCACCAAAAACAAGATCAACTTCTAGACGAGGGACATTCAGCAGGACATACAAATGAGAAGTCTAAATGACCAGACAAACCGCGTTGGGGTTCACAGAGTATTTCCTGCCTTCCGACAAGGATGTCTTTCAGTATGGCCCTTTTCGCATAAAGAGATATTGTAATGCGAGTGAGTGGCTTCGTGGAACTGCAGGAGACTCTGTTGTAAGTAGAAATTAAAATAAACCCCGCCCCCGCGACATTTCCTACAGGATTTCGACATTCTCGTTCCATTCCGCACGATTCCCCACACTCTGCACACATCGTGTCCGCCAAGTTCTCGCCCTATCAGCCACGGTCGCATAAAATCTGGTTCTCTTCCGAAGATTGTGAGCTCTAAGAACTGATATAGGAGAGTTTCAATTCTTATCAGAGCGTGGTCATATGCACAAGGACACTTACCAGTCACTTTGAGTAAGTGCGAACCCGGATGTGTTTCGCTAACTGGAGGGCGGCTCATGTCCCGTGATTCGGAGGTAGGAGGTGGGCTATAGCAGAGGTCAATGGTGGGGGACGCTTTACATGGGAGAGTTTGGCATACATCGGGGTCATCTACGCGTACTAGAAACAGAAAACCCGCAGGGAAGATTACGCAGTCGGCCATCACTTGCTCAATCGGGCATAATTGTCTGACTTTTGGAACCCCGCTTGGCGCCACACGTAATAATTGCCAGGGACAGCATTGGCAGGAGACTTGCCACAGCCCGACGCATACAGTATCCCTGGGCATATGTCCTTTCCAGATACTAGTACTGTAGCCCATCGATTATACAGTAATCTGTCTTTGGATGGCCGCAGCCAGAACGTCCGCACAGACAATAATGTATATGGCCTTCAAGTTCATCACATCATTTCTGAATCGACGATTCTACTGCTTATATATCAAACGAGCATCGCTTTTATTGTAGGTATCCAAACCTATCATCACTGTCATATCACAAATAATGTGTGGACGACCCCGGGGTGCCGAAAGTAGCCCATAAACGAAAAAACATGAGCGCCTACTCCTTCACCGCGTCGTCTACCAAGTCGACTAGTCTGACGGCAGAGCTACTGTAAGAGATGAAGACGCAGCACGCATGAGTACTGCTTCGTCAGTCCACCACATTCGGCATCTATTTTGTACGAACAGAAATTGTGCTCACAATGAAACTGATGAAAGGACGCACCCGCTTCGGACCATGATATTCCATGCGCCACTTGTTGGGAGTTTGAGAGATGCAAAATTTCGCGAAGGCTCCCACATCTCGGTGAGTGTGTTTGGAAGGTATGACGTGATATTCTCCGACGGGTGCAACGACCGCCGTTAAGGGCTCAACAACACATCCACTTTTCTGATCGTCTACAAGCACACCATACCATCTCTCAAGCCCGTCTAGGATTCAGGGGCGGTCTAGGCTTCCTGACAGGCTCGCTATCCCTGCTGCTGCCGCGTCCACTATCGAGATTGAAAACACATACAGTGCCACATAAACTGCTCACTGTCAGTAACATGCAAACCACTTTTGCATTGAGCGAGTGTCCGCGCACCTCACGTATTCCACGCATTCAGGAACGGGTAGTAGCCAGGGACAAGGCTAGGCGACTGGATGCAAAACGTCATGAGCAAAAGGTGCGAGCGTTTCGACAATAATGTCTTTGATGTGGACTCGGCGGACGGGATGGCTTGCTCATTAAGGCTCATTTTCGGTCCGAAAAGGGGGAAGCGATGCTGGAACTGCATGATGCGCGATAGGCCGCAGAACAATTGAATGGCGGTACGGTTGTAATGATTAAAACGGCTGCTGCTGGCCTGACGAACGCAGCAGCGATGTGGACATGCGCCCATTATCGCCTACCATTCTCCACAGAACTAGCGCCGACCGTTTCATCTCCTTGCGTTGGCAGCGGCGCGCTCATCCTCTTGGGGGTGTTTTGTCACGCGCGAGGCGATGGAAGCCGAGTCGAGAGGTGCAGCATCTGAGTCGAGTGTAGATGAAGATATCGTTGGGGGTGGCTGGCGACGACTCCGTCTCCTGGCAGCCTCAACCTATTCTTCGTCGTGGTCGTCGGGCAGGCGGATCGGAGCGCGGCCGAAGAGGTTCCAACCAAAAAGTCGTATGTTATTAACCAAAGCGCGCCCGCTTTCGATGTGGGATGCCTGGATTCGAGTGGAGGGAGAGCGTCTCTGCGTCGGCGGTGGTGCCGCTGCCAGAGTCGGCTAGGAGGTCTTCGAGTTCGTTGCGTTCATTCTTTGAGCGGAGACAGGATAGACACGGAGACGTGAGGGCTCTGAAAGAGTCAGACCAGGAAAAGGACTCCATGTTGCTTCCACGTTAGCAATGGAAAAAGCTCATGGGATGGATCAGCTGCAAACTGCTGCGCCATACCCATAGGCAAGTGGAGGTCACATTTCCTGGTGTCACGGCTGTCACGCTCATGGCTCGAGCAAACCGCGCTAAGTCGAGTGTTAACAAATTTAAAAACAAGACAGTGACTAAAAGTTATTTTTAAAAACAAGGATAGCGTACAGCGGGTTCTATCTGTCTAGATCTTGATCGTGTACTGTAGCCCAGTCTGGTCCGTGCACAAACTTTGACAGATCAAGCCGAGTCAAATCATGACGGTGTCCTGCAGCCCAGACAGTGCTAGGTCTATGAAGACATTGCCTGTGAAGCTCGGGTATCCATAAAAGAAGTTCCTCCCCTTCGCCATATATCCAACCATCATGATCGATCGAGGATTGGTCCGTAAAATGGATTTTCTGAATATCTTCTGTTACAACCTGCGTCACATCGTGTGCGGGACCGGATGAGGTCGAGGCCGGTTGATATCCACCCAGTGAAATTACACGAATTGCACCATCGTCTGTGGCCGATACGATATGCTGACCGTCTGGCGAGAATGCAACAGACCTGACTTGTGGGCCGTGTCCAGCAAACGGGCCAGCAATGACCTGTCCTGTTGTGGTATCTGATACATAAATCAGGTTCCATGAGACTGATGCGATGTGCTTCCTGTCCGGTGAAAATGTAATAGCCTGATGTGGGTGTCTGAAGCTTGTCCGCTCAGTGGGTGTAAAAGAAAATACCACTGGACCCGCCATGAACTGTCCCGTGGTGGCATCCCACATACAAATTGTGACATAGTTTGAGGCCGATATGATATGCTGGCCATCCGGGGAGAATGCAAGTGAAGAGGTGTCTCCAGAAAACGGGCCTGTCACGACCTGACCTGTTGCTACGCTCCAAATACAGATCGTGGAATCATCTGAGGCCGATGCGATACGCTGCCCATCTGGTGAGAATGCAACAGATCTGACAGCTTCAGTATGTCCGGTAAGCGGGCCCATTATGGCCTGTCCTGTTGTGGCATTCCAAATACGAATTGTGCAATCTTGCGAGGCTGATGCAATAAGCTGTCCGTCCGGCGAGAACACAACAGAGTGGATCCAATTGGTGTGTCCAATAAATGGGCCCGTTATGACTTGTCCTGTTGTGGCATCCCACAACTGAATCTCGTGACTGTCTAAGACTAATGAAATCCATTTTCCATCTGGTGAGAATGTAATAGGCCCGGCTAAACCGGGACTGGATTGTCCAGTGAATGGGCCCGCTACGACCTGTCCGGTTATGGCATCCCACACGCGAATTGTGACGTCATCCGAAGCCGATGCGATACGCCGCCCGTCGGGTGAGAATGCGACAGCTTCGTATCTAGTATATGGGCGCTCTCCTTTGATCTGTCCTGTTGTGGCATCCCACACACAAATTGTGGAATCATCTGAGGCCGATGCGAGGCGCTGCCCGCTCAATGACAGTGCAATAGAACTGACCGAGCCTGCGTGTCCAGTAAACGGACCTGCTACGAGTTGTCCTGTTGTGGCATCCCACATACACATTGTGGAATCCTCTGAGGCCGATACGATGCGCTGCCCGTCCAACGAGAAAGCAACAGATGTAACTGATTCGGTGTGCGCAGTAAATGGGCCCACTACGGTCTGTCCTGTTGCGGCATTCAAAATGCAAATCGTGCCATCGCTCAAAGTCGATGCAATATGTTGCCCGTTTGGCGAGAATGCAACATTTGTGACCAATTCAGCGACCCCTCGATGCGCGCCACCGGGGATGTGCCCAGTAAATGGGCCCGCTACGACCTGACCTGTTCTGGCATCTAGCACGGAAATTGGGCCATTGGCTGAGGATGACGCAATACGCTGCCAGTCCGGCGAGAATCCAACAGCCGTGAAAGAAAAAGGCATAAACGGCCACACGGACAATCTCTCGCGGGGGGTCCATTCACAAATGTTGGTATCCCTCGAGGCCCATGCGATATGTTGTCCATCAGGTGAAAATGCAACGTATCTGTCAGACAAGTTGGTTATGAGATCACTCTGTGAATCCGCTATGACCTGTCCTGTTGAGGCGTCCAACAGGTGAATTTTTCCATCCCACGAGGCCGATGCGATACGCTGCCCGTCTGGAGAAAATGCGACAGACGTAATCGCTTCGGTGTGTCCAGTAAACGGGCCCGCCGCAACCTGTCCTGTTGTCGCGTCCAACAAGAGAATTGTGCAATCATCCAAGGCAGAAGAGATATGCCGCCCATCTGGGGAGAATGCAACTGATGTAACCGATCCAGTGTGTGGAGTAAAAGGACCAGCTACGGCTTGTCCTGTAAGGGCATCCCACACGCAAATTGTGCCATCCAATGACGCGAACGCGATTCTCTGTCTGTCCGGCGAGAATGCGATAGATGTGACCATTTCGATGTTTCCAGTAAATGGACCCGCTATCTGTCCTGTGGCGACATCCCACACGCGAATTGTGCCATCGTCCGAAGCCGATGCAATGCGCTTGCCGTCTGATGAGATTGCAATAGATCTGACACAATCGGTATGTCCTGTAAATGGGCCGGCTATGATCTGGCTTGGTCTGTCAATATGCTGTCTGTCCGACGAGAATGCAATAGATCTGACCTGACAGGGAGGACACAATGGGTTGTCGTCTGTGTCGCCAACTGTTTCGTCAATCCACACACTAATCATCCCATTGCCCAAGCCCAACGCGAGATACGGTCCATCCCGTGAGAATGCAAGGCATGTAACTGATTCGACTGGGGTGTGTCCAGTAAATGGGCCCGCTACAAACTTTCCGGTTACAGCATCCAACACGCGAATCGCGAGATCCCATGAGGCAAATCTGATTTCTGTGTTTGAAGAGAATACAATAGATGTGATTGATTCGCTGCGACCAGTAAACGGGCCTGCTACTACTTGTCCTGTTGCGGCATCCCACACCCGAATCGTGCGATCATCCGAGGCAGATGCAATACGCTGTCCATCGGGAGAGAATGCAACACATCTCACTGAAGAGGTATGTCCAGTGAATGGGCCCGCTACGAGCTGTCCTGTTGTGGCATCCCACACGCGGATTGTACGATCGCCTGAGCCTGATGCGATACGCTGATCATCGGGGGAGAACACAACAGAACGGACCCCACGACGATTTCCTCGGATTGTCATTTGCAATGCCGGCCAATAAGACAACTGCCCACGTTCCAACGTCAATGTTCGAGGAAATCGGTGAAGGTATTGATTGCGAATCAGGGAAGATCCTGGGGTGAAAGGGAGGGCTGAGATATAAATATGTGGAGCACTCCTTGCTATGGCCATTCCAAAATACCGCACAAATGCGGATGCATCATTCACCAAGGCCAATAAACTCTTCACCTCCGTTTGCAAATTCTATTTTACGAAAAAAGTCACGACACGGCTCAATGAGTTATGTGGGGTACCTACCTCTCGCTGCAACCATATCGACAAAATTGACAGCGCTCGTGAAGCAGGGCCTACACTGTTCTTGATGCTGAGCACCTCCAGCCAGAATAAAAACTTCGATTCGAGCAGTATTTGAAGTTTCCTGAATAGGTCTTGCTCGAAAAGGGCATGTTCTAAATGATCGTCCCAACAAATACAGGCATAAGATAGAGCAGATGGAATATGTTTCGTAATTCGGGATTCAAGATCTGGGACTTCGCTATTGGCAAGATATGATGACTCGAGTTCGCATATGTTGAATTTGAGGCTATGTAGCATGAATCCAAGACAGGAATGTGCCAATTGATGGTGGGCATCGCCAAGGTCCACATAAAACAAATCACTCTTCTTGTTCGTCAGAAAGTCGCGGAATGACGTATGGAGAGGAATGATGGGTCCAGCTTGATTAGATGAAGTGACATTACCCAGCAGTGAGCCGAGGTGACGGAGCAATCCAACAACTGGTCCAGATTCTTCGGGATCCTCGATGGGCGCATACCGTCGCAGAGCGATCAAATCGCGGACAGAGAGGGGTTCGATTGCAGCCAAAACTTGTCCCATGACGGATCGAAAAAGGATCAGCGCTTCATGTGGTTTGAAGTATCCCTCGAGAACCTCTTCGTATAACTTGTCCAACGGATCTTGTCCGATGCGATCTCGGGAGTGTCCCAAGAGGCGCTGTACGCACTTCTTCTCGCTAAATCCGAAACTAGCAGGAGGGTTATTTATGAATCCACATGCAACAGCTGCCCATTGAAACAATCCCTCTGACGCCTTCGCGAGTTTGATACTGTAGTCCCTGTACACGCGCGGAGGGAGCTCCTTCTCAAGATACAGGCTAATGTCTTGCTCCGTCTTGGCCGAGAGTATGGCATCATCCATTTGGAGGATCCGAACTGATAATGCACTGGCAAATGCAGGTTCGACACCATTCTCCGGTCGCGAGGTGATGAGTATGCGGAATTTGGGGGGGAGGTCGAAAAGATGCTGGGAAAGAAAGGTGTGTAATCCAGATTTACCGATTGCATCTCCACTCTCGTCTAGAGCATCGATAACGATAACGATTGGGTCTCTGAGTTGGAGGTTCTTGAGAGGTTCGAGGATGAGATATTCAAAGAGTGTACGATAGTCTCGGGTACCACGAAGAGAGGAATTGTCCTTGACGACCTGCCCGAGGGCGAGTTTGAAAGCAGGATAGCGATCGGAAAGGTCGCGAGCAAGCGTGGTGAAGAGCTGATAACTCTCGTCTTTCGACTGCTCTTTCCGCAGAAATGCAAAGTAGGAACCGAGACGGGTTTTCTGGAGACGACGGGCGACCTCATGAGCAATTGAAGACTTTCCTGTACCGGCCTGGCCGAAGAGAACAAGGCCACGTTCGGATTCAGGATTCTCTACCCACTTGAGGATGAAATCCAAAAAGTCTTCGCGTGTGCCTGGGAGGCAGCGCTTCTCGTCACCGAAACGCCAACCTCCCTTATAGGGCATCTCTCTGATCTTTGCATCTAGTTCTGTGTTCCCCTTGTCAAATCGAGGATCTGACGATCTTTTGACTATCAAAATTACGCACCAGTTTCTAACGCTTCAAGTTGGTTCGCCATCTCTCTTAGCTGTACATTCATTTTTCCCACATTATCCTGCATTCGAAGCACGGTAACCTCGGTTGTGACGGCAGCGTGAGCGAGGCAATTATCTCGCAGTCGGATGAGGATGGTGCTGTAGTGTTCGATATCTCCGTCAACTCGACTTCCGATATTCTTCAAAGTCCTCATTCCTGCCAGTATCATGATATTAAAATTAAAAGAGGAGGTCAAGATCACGATATGACTAACCAGCTTGAACGTCCTTCGCATACGATTCAATGAACTTGGCAAATTCATAGACACGCAATAGCATGTCCTCCAGAATTTTTGCCTGCATAGACTCGGGCTTGATGTTCCTCAACGCGTCGGCCTCTTTCGTGAACTCGAACGCATCGCGTATCGTCTCAAGTAGTGTTTTGATGTTGTTATCACGCTGAACCTGCTTTAGCAAAGTCTGGCCGCGAGGTGGAAAGAAATAAGCGATGAATGTTCGATATACTCCGACAAGGAGACGCACCTCAGGAATCATCGAGAGCAGCTTCCAGGCTAACTTCGCGTGCGTGTTCAGCTGAGGAGTAGAAATTAGTTCAGCCAAGGTTAAGCGGGAGGAACATATGCATACATCTGCGATTGGACTGACGGCATCCATTACCCGCTTGACTGTTTCAACAGCACTGCTCCATGTCTTCATTGTATCGATAGCTTCCTCAGCGTGACGCAAAGCAGTAAGTGTCATCTCCTTATGGCTGTCTGCTACTAGTCCCACAGGAGAATCGCTCGCAACGGGAAGGTCAGTCGTCTGAGGTAAAGGTGACAGAGGGGGGATGACGGGGGCAGGCTGTACGGGTTCGTCGTCGACTTGATCAGTCACACGCGCCGTACTTCCTTCAGCGGCAAGGTTGTCTAGATTGACGCTTGCAGGATTCAGGGTGCTGTCTGCAGCAGTCACAGACAAACTCGCGTTTGATGACACGGTGATCGTTAAGTAGGGTGAGGCCGGTTCTGTTGATTGTCCACCAAAAACGATATCAACTTCTAGATGAGGGATGCTCAGCCAGACGCATGAATGAGAAATTCAAATAACCAAACAAACCGCGTTGGGGCTCACAGACTATTTCGTGCCTTCCGACAAGAATGTCTTTCAGTATGGCCCTTTTCGCATAAAGAGATATAGTAATGTGGGAGAGTGGTTTCAAGGCACTGCAAGAAACTCGGTGATTTGTAGGAAGTTTTGAAAAAAATGACATTTCTTACGAGATGTCGACATTCTCGTTCCATTCCGCACGATTTCCCACGCTCTGCACAGCTCGTGTCCGCCAAGTTCTTGCCCCATCAGCCACGCTCACATAGAATCTGTTTCTCTTCCCAAGGAGGGGAAGGTTATGAGCTCTAAGGACTGATATAGGAGAATTTCAATGCTTATCCGCGTGGTCATATGCACAAGGGTACTTACTAGTCACTTTGAGCGAGAGCGAACTCGGTTGTGTCTCGCTAACTGGAGGGCGGCTCATGTCCCGTGATTCGGAGATCGGAGGTGGGCTATAAACATAGTAGAGGTCAATGGTGGGGGACACTTTACATGGGAGAGTTTTACATACATCGGGGTCATCTAGGCGTACTCTTAGATACAGAAGCAGAAAGCCCGCGGGGAAGGGTTGAGTTGAGAGATTACGCAGTCGGCCATCACTTCCTCATCAGGAATAATTGTCTGACTTTTGAAACCCCGCTTGGCGCCACACGTAATAATTGCCAGGCAGCAGTGGCAGGAGACTTCACACTCGACGCATATCCCTGGTAGATCGCGTAGGCAGGGAATGCCAGTGACATGTGTCCTTTCCAGATACTAGTACTGTAGCCCATCAATTATACAGTAATATGTCCTTGGATGGCCGCAGAAAGAACTTCCGCATAGAAAATACTGTATATGGCCGATCAAGTTCATCACATCGTTTCTGGGTCAATGATTCTACTGCTTATATATCAAACTATCATCGATTTTATTGTAGGTATCCAAACCATTATCGCTACTGTCATATCACACATAATGTGTGGACGACCCTGGGGTGCCAAAAGTAGCCCATAAACAAAAAAAAATGAGTGTCTACTCCTTCGCCGCGTCGTCTACCAAGTCGAGTAGCTGGCACCAGAGTTACTGTAAAAGATGAAGACGCAGCACGCATGAGTAGTCCACCGTATTCGGGATCGATTTTGTACGAATAGAAATTGTGCTCACAAATGAAACTGATAAAGGACGTACCCGCTTCGGACCATGATATGCCATGCGCCACTTGTTGGGAGTTTGAGAAATGCAAGATTTAGCGAAGGCTCCCATATCTCAGTGAGTATGTTTAGAAGGTACGACGATCATATGACGTGATGTTCTCTGACGGGTGCAACGACCGCCGTTAGAGGCTCAACAAAACGTCCACATTTCAGATCGTCTAAAAGGACACCATACCATCTCTCAAGCCCGTCTACAATTTAGCGGCGGTCTAAGTTTCCTGACAGACTCGTAGCATGCTATCCCTGCTGCTGCCGCGTCCACTATCGAGATTGAAAACATATACAGTACCACATAAACTGCTCACTGTCAGTAACATGCCAACCACCTTGGCATTGAGCGAGTGTACGCGCACCTCACGTGTTCCACGCATCCAGGAACGGGTAGTAGCCAGGGACGAGGCTAGGCGACTGATGAAAAAGGTCATGAGCGAAGGGTGCGAGCGCTTCGACGTCTTTGATGTGGACTCGGCCGACGGGATGGCTTGCTCATCAAGGCTCATTTTCGGTCCGAAAAGGCAGAAGCGATGCTGGAACTGCCTGACGCGCGATAGGCCGCAAAAAAATTGAATGGTGGTACGGATGAAAACGCCTGCTGCTAGCTCGATGAACGCAGCAGCGATGTGGACATGCGCTCATTATCATGATCGCCTCCAACGTTCCGCCGACCGTTTCATCTCCTTGCGTTGGCAGCGACGCGCTCTTCCTCTTGGGGGTGTTTTGTCACGCGCAAGGCGATGGCAGCCGAGTTGAGAGGTGGAGCGTCTGAGTAGAGTGTCGATGAAGATATCGTTCT
>QLPA01000950.1:0-22723 GCA_003313945.1 Lactifluus pinguis
CTTGAACGCGACGCAAAGTTGATCGTTGGTTGGCCTCAGGCTCAGCCAAGCAATCCCAACTGCCCCCAAGCAACAATCGGTCCGAACACGCGAATTGGCCCTCATCTCAAAAAGGCTAACTCCGCTTTAGAAAGAAACGTGTTGTGGCAGCAACCCGAAACGCGCACGATCAATGATGCCGACCCGTCGCCTGCTTGCTAGTTTTTTTTTTCCTCGGCCGTAGTCGTCATGTAATAGAGTTGTTCTGAGGAGCTCCCCCGCCTTTAAACTCCATGGTGTGTATGTGTACCGCATGCACGTCTCATATCGACAACATGTCCATAGCCGAGTCGCGATCGGCTTGGACAAGGACGTGCGGGAAGCGGATGTCCTCGGAGCTCCTTTGCAGTGCTGTGCTATTCTGGGTACAACCGACTCGTACGTGGTGGCAATAGTATTATAGTACGAGTGGTGCCCATGGTGACGCACTGTTTGAGTTTACGACACAATTATTACCGTATGTGCCACCCCCTGTGCTGGCAGTTCGGAATCACGTGGCATGTCTAATTTACCTGAGACAGGTCGGCAATTCTGCACATGGGTTTGCCAGCAAGACCGTCGGTTGGTCAAGTTACAGTAATTAAGCACGGCATGCTTTACTGGTTGCTAATGCTTCTCACCACGTCTCTCCTTTGGGCACAACGTGGAGTCACAAAAAATGCTTCTTCACGGGACAATCCTTTATTATGTGCCACGGGGGGGAGCCTTACTCGCCATGAGAAAGGTTTTTTACTCACTGTTGAGGTAACCCTGGTATCAAGGTTATGTTCGCCCTTAGAGTTCCACACATCCCTGGTTTCATGAGGCATTCCATCCGCTTAGAGTTCAAATCTTCGTGGTCAGATAAGACATACAGACTTTTGTCAGGTATGTCAAGCATTTCCGCGTACAAGTCAGGGGCTTCATTGCGAGTACCCCGATATCGCACTATTAGCGCAGTAATCCCGATCCCGAGGAGAATCATCAGTTATTGCTCCGAGAGTTTACTCCGGTCAGCGATCTAGCTCCATTCTTCTTGGACCTCAACTTTGGGTCCAATTGATACCTTTCTTCTTTTGGCTCGCAAATCGCATGCAAAATATTTCAGTCGAGCTCCGCGCAAACTCTTGTGATGAACCTGGATAGGTAAGTTGATCCATACCACCACCAAACAATTTCTGCCTAATTTTTATTGTCAGCCAGGGCTTGTTTGAATCTCCCCGGCCTTGTTCAGCTCCGTGGCAATGCCACTTTGAGCGCATCCCTCCACCAATTGACCTTATAAGCACATCTGATGTGAGTGGTATATATACATGCCCCACCCTGATCAAATTTGACGCAATCGTCGACTGTCCCTCATCTCTCCTGTACCACATGGCTATGGCCTATCCATCACAGAGTACCCACCATCGATCACACCTCGATTTTACTACTCACCCCTCCCTCCGTATGGTCTCGTACCCTCCTCCAAGTTTTCCTTCTCATCCCCCTTCGACAGACATCCGTGACGCGCGTGACGCACATATCATCCTCGAAGCTGTCAGGCTCAACATTCTCCCATTGATCACCAGACGGTTGTCTTCTACGGAGAGAGAACAACTTTGTTCTGGAAACGTCTTTGTCTGGGAGGAAGCAGAGTTCAAAGGCGGCTTAGAGCGATGGACAGACGGACGGCGTTGGTACGTCTTACTCAATGAGTGTCCCGTGTAGTAGATGACCGAGCCTCTTTAGGTCTCAAAGTAGAATGAGGGGAGACTATTTATTTTATGAAGAGAAACTTGAAGCCACCCAAGAAGAGCGCGACATGAAAGCCGCAAGACGGTACGTACTCCTGCGCTATCCTTTTCCTTTTCCTCTTGATTGGAAATAACTATAGGGCACGGCGCGCCCTCGACCCACTCTCTGTCCCTCCCCTGACCAATCGGCGGCAAGATCGCCCTTCGAAGCCAAATGGCCTTACGAAGCAGACATTCTCAACGCAGGTGTACCTCCCCGGCGCCAACGCACCGCGAAAATGGCACATCGTTGCCTATTTTTCGGTATATTTGACCCACAAATTTAGAGCCTGTCATCCACGCTCACCCGAATTTCCATACTCCAGGGAAATGATTACACGCGACTGCAGACGATTGATGACATCGAGCAGCTGCGCAACATTCGTGTCCCTCATGGCATCTATGTTTCTAGCAAAGGTTCTTATAAGCGAGCGGATACCTTCCCTTGCGAGCCAGATGACGATGACAGCGTCTATTCGAGTCACCGATCATCGCTCTCTGGCCCTCCAGGATCCTCGCATTCGCCTGTGATGATGGTCCCAGCTCAGGGATACATGCGAGGCACACAAGTTATGTCAACACGTCCTCAAACACCCCTTTCGGGAAACCTTCCTCGTCTATCCTCCGTCGTCGGCCATGCCCCACCCGTACCGGCAAGATTGCCAGGGTCACCAAACACGAGGCCTTATACACCTCGGTCAGCTGAGGATAGCCGCGTTTTGAATGCCTTCCGCCTTGCGCTCTGATGATGCGCCAAATGTGTGGCTCACTCCAAAATAGAAGAGCGTTGATGAGGGTAGCGTGGTTCATGCGACAAGCTGAGAGCAGCACGCAGTCGAAGCTAACTTATGGGTTTGAGCGCTGGTGTCTCACCCTTGCTGTTTAGGGTTCACTTCTCCGCTATCAAGTGCATACATATCTTTCTACTATATGTTATACTACGTGGCAGTAGCACACCCGCAGGTCGGGATACATCTAATATACACGTTTCTATGTTTCCATGTGGTGAGACGCTTCAGCTTTTCAATGTGCGAGGAGCGGTCATGCGGCAAATTTCAGCTCCTAGGTTGGGGCTCACATATTCCGGCAATCGACCGAACGTCACTGCATCATGGTTCTCTTGGTTCGCTCTGACACACAACTCTGTCATACCCGTTCAACCAATGGCGCCAAGACATATGTCGGAAGGTCGCTACACCTCTGTCCCCGAGGATATATTCAAGTTCTAACACTGGCAGGGGTGCAATGCTAGCGGCCAAGGGCAGTCTCCTTGGTAGTTGATGACCTGGCAAATCTGAGATAATTTCGCGGTTTCATCGGGGTCCCACCAGACTCGGCCGAACCGCCGCGCCCAAGAAAAAAAGAGTAAGAGAGTTCGTTGATCCCGGAACATTTACCTATCGCCTATCATAGGGGGATGGAGAAGGTCAAATTTGACGACGGTTAGACTCATTGGGCCAGCTGACAAGTTCGATCTGAGTGGCCCGTTGTATGGATAGGGTTGGCTTGGCAACGGCACTGGCACTAGTACATGGTTTCGAAGAGCCGATCCATATTTTGTGGACAATACATCCATCATACATAGGTCAACATCAGGGTTACAGTACAATTTAAAGTGCTTCAGATAACCTACGAGATTTGATAACGACAAGATCATGCGGCCGCAAAGGCACGCGGAATGAAAGTCCAAACATGCCGAGGCACGCTTGTCTTGGTACCTGCATTGAGGCGAACGATCGGAGCGGCTAGCGCCTATAAATTATGCGACTCCCTCGTGTGCCGCGGGTGTAGGTGGGCATGCCAAAGGTCGAAACATGTACAATAACGTTCGTGAGCCAAATATATCGGCAGTGAACAAAAAAAAGGTGATCGTAGGGGGTATTCGTCGCGGTGATCACTGGCAGACCGTCTGTATCGTTCGATGTTCAATGTTCAGTTCTCCCTCTACAGGATTCTGGTTCAAGGATCAGAAAAACTACTGGAGGAGCTCCGGTGAATAATGTCCACTAACTCCATTTCTGGCGTTTTCCGATTCACTCACTCGAATGCACAAACTGTGACGTAGCTCATTTTGGACTAACGGGGCGGAGTCCCGGGAGCCAGGTGCAAAACAACGTGTCATAAATGAGACGAAGCTGTTCCTTCGCTAGTTCAGAGTTCCGAAAGTGCCACCGAAGATGGGCTCGATCGCAGGAAGAAATTGTATTGCGTTACGCATAGCAATGTCCGAATAAACCTGGTTCATAAGCACGAGTGCCTCTCTGTAGCTATGCACGCGTAGCACATTTTCATCAGATCCGTGGAGAAAAACCTGCAAGGGGGGGTATATAAGTCGGTGAACCGAATGACTTGCACATCAGGTGGTTGTAGGCTGAAACGTCTATCTAAGGGTTCGTTATAACTTTCCAACTCAGCATAAGGGCATCAAACTTGGACGTACAATAGTGCACTGATCATAAACCTTGATTCTGATAGGAACAAAACCTCACGACCATCGATGAGATGGAGATGGATGGGATTCCAATCAGATCCGGATTCCGGATCGATAGTTTCGGTTACCTTGCTTGCAAGGTATTCTGAAGGAGTCAAAAGTCGCCTCCTTCGCCTACTTATTGTTTACGTTCCGCGCCATAAGTTAATACTCATAATGAGTATGTTGTTCACACGCTCTGGTTCGTTGCCTCACAACCGGTCCGATGGATGCCCTTCCGACGCTCGGTACCCCGGTGTCCTGCCTTCCCAACAACTGCTGCACAGTATTTCCATCTTCTCCGTCGCCAGATCAAGCGCAACTTCCGCAAACCACTGATTATAGCTGCACCGAAGGGGCTTCTGTGTCTTCCTGTATGTTGCATCGCTGCGCACACATCGACACTGATGAGGAAGTGACCTGCTGACTGATCCGGCAGGCTGCGTCGTTATCATTGTTTGAACTTGAGGAGCCGTCTAGCGTGTGCTGCGTGATCCCCTTGTCGACGTGCGTGGCGCTGAACAGTTCGTCCTCGTCTCGGGAAAGCTCTACTATGGCCTCGTGAAGGAGTGGGACGCAGGCGGGTTTGGTGAGTGCGTCGCGGTCGTCAGACTCGAAGAGCTATGCCTGTTCCCGTTCGAGTGTCTTCGTCATGTTGTCAACGGCGCTCATGAAGTGTGGTGGGTGCAGGAAGAATCAAGGAACCAGGGGGCTTGGACACATGTCGCCCCGTACAAGCGAACATGTAAAAAGTTTGGGCAGAGCTTTAAAGTCTGGACCCTATTTGGCGAGCACTACCTGAAGCGAGGTGAGGTGGAGCAAGCTCGAAAGCTCCTCCCCCGAAGTTTTCAGATTCAGAGTCTAGATAAGCGTAAACGTACGTTCTCCGCCTTTGTGCTCTCTCGCGCGCGTTTTCTCTCCTCAGCTCATCAACTTGCGTCCTGCTCTGATTCGCACAGACCTCAAGACCATCTCCAAATTTGCTCAGCTGGAATATAAGTTGGGCGAACCCGAGCAGGGAAAGACGTTGTTTGAGGGCATCGTCGATTCTCATCCAAAGCGATGGGACCTCTGGTACATATACATCGACATGGAGGCCAGCCAGAACGACATGCAAAGCATCAGGTTCGTCCCGTCCCTCTACACATTCTGTTCCATCTTAAAATACAATGATTCTTCTTCCTAGAAACCTCTTTGATTGTGTGTTTGTTCAAAAAATGACAAGTCACAAGGTAAAGTGAGCCCAAGTTGATCCACCTTCTCTCGTGTAATCTCCGCAACTGACTTTTGAAAATTCTAGGGCCTTCTTCAAGAAGTGGCTCGCACTCGAGAGAAGGATCAGCAATGAGGAAGGTGCCGAGACGGTCAAATTTTTACACGTTCGCTTGTACTGCTCCTCCGCCTTCTGCAACGACAAAGAAAGGTTTCCAGATTGATTGTCTGTTGATCACAGTTTTTCGGACTGTTCAAGGATAGAAGCGAGCCTCAGATGAATTGTTTTAGGCTCACAATGATGTGCGGCATCCTTGAACACGGCTTCCAGGGACTTGTCGCTACCGTAGACATTCTCCAAATTCATTAGTACAATCCACACGTTGAGCCTCTCCTTCTCCTTGTGAAAGTTGATCGTATCCAACACATGCTTGTAGTGATGGACGTGGGTAACCCTGGGGTATCTTCAGAGGTACCCCTACCCCTACCCCGGAAAAACCCATACCCCAGGCACAGGTACGGGTTTCCCGCAAGTTTGGCTGTGGGTATCAGTAAAAAAATTGCACATGCCAGGATTTGAACCCTCAACTTGTGCATGCAGTGAATCAAGCACATCAACACTTTACCATTACACCATCTGGGCTGGAACCCTACCACTCCTATGGCTTACTTCAATAGCCATATTGTCGCTTACCTCAGTCTGCCTATGATTTTTCGTTCGATGTTGCGTTGCCTTCGCTCTGTCGCCTCCCTCTGTTGCACGTCTTGGGCACCGTTTTTTTGTTTGCCTGCAACCCTTTCTCACCTTGCCACTGCCTTCACCATCAACACTGTGCTTGCCTTTCTGGTGGTTTTCCGGCGCGTTGTCTTCCTCTTTCTCCTCCTCCTCCTGCTTTGCCTCTGCCTCTTGTGTTATGAATAACTTATGATCACATTGGAGGGGTGTTGGGATGCCTGAATGGTGCTTCCCTGTCAGGTGTTGCTAGGTGTGCCACCTTTACTCTCCCACTTCACTAACATCTGACTTTTCTGTAGTTTTCTTTTTTTCAGTTTCTAACTTCCTTTTTCCGGCTCCCCCTTCATTCCCCCTCGTCCCTTTCAATGAGGGACGGCCTCGCATCAACGTCCTTGGCATCACGATCGCGCTGGTGGTGCCGTAGCGACCGCCGGAGCGTCCAACGCCTGCAACCGATGTGGCACGGCCCCCTCTCTTCTATCGCTTCCCCCGCCGCTTCCAGGCTCGGAATTACACTGTGTCGAGGTCCTTGGCGTCAGGATCGCGCTGGCAGCGCTGTTGCGACTGCCCGAGCGCCTGACGCCTGCGACTGGTGTGTGCACAAACACCTCCCCTCTACCGCTTCCTCTGCCTCCTCTGGACTTGGAGTCACACCACGTCGATGTCCTTATCGTCTGGCGGCGCCGTTGCGACCAGCTGTGCGCCTGAAGCCTGCGACCGGTGTGTGGCACGGCCTCCTCCCCTCTACCGCTTCCCCTGCCGCTTCTCAACTGGGACTCGCACTGCGTCGAGGTCCTTGGCGTCAGTATTGCGCTGGCAGTGCCGTTGCGACCGCCTGAGTGCCTGACACCTGCGATCGAGTCTCCTCCCCTCTACCACGTCTCCACCGCTTCTGGCCTCGGACTTGGACTCAGACTCAGACTCGGACTTGGACTCGGACTTGGACTCGACAGGCGTGTGGCACGGCCCCCTCTCCTCTACCGCTTCTCCCACCCCTTCCGGGCTTGAACTCGGACTCATTATTATGCTCTGGGATACTCCCACCCGCACTCGTGGGTATGGGTTTAGCACGGGCCAGGAAAATCGTACCCGGGACCCTGGCCTGTGGATACCCTGACCCACAACCCTGTGGGTATACCCTGACCCCTGTCCATCACTACACGCTTGGCAATCTCGTGGGCCTTTTCGATCTTGGCCAGCTGCAACTGGAACAACATGTACTGGATCCAGAAGTAAGACGAATTCGGGGACCTGAGCAACACGCGGTCAAAATCGCTGGTCAACTCTGGTGTCTTGGCTTGCATGTCAGCAGCCAGGTCGAGTTCGACTTGCTTTTTTTTCTTGCGCTTCTTTTTATTAGGCTGTTGCTCGTCATTGTTGCTATCCTCAGAAGGTCCATCAGTGCTCTTGGGGAATGTCGCCGGACCACCAGAAACCGCCTTGTATCTTAAAAGTGGGAGTCGGCCGCGCGCTACTGAGGGTGGGTGGGTCGAGCTGTTTCATATTGAGACTTTGAACACCGGCATCTACGTCTACCACCATGGGTTCAATGTTGGAGTCATGGCCTTCATCATTGTCTGAGGTTGCCGAATTATCATTGCCAACGCTTGACATTTCAACATCCTTGACGACACCTAATGGGCCCTGATCTTCTGAAGTGACGTCATCCATTTGTTTGAAGTCTTCATCTGTGAAGCGAGACAGTTTGAGACTGAATGATATGTGCCATTTGTTGAGGTCAACGGAACAAACAATGGCTTTCACCATATCTCCAGAGGTCTTTCTCACCCATCGTGCCTATGTCCCCTACACCTGTTTGTATTTTGTACAATATTTGCAAATTCAAGCAAGATTGAGGCCGACTCAGTCAGTGCTTCTAGTCTATGTGGTAGAGCTCCTACAAATCTACAGGGATTGTGGCTCGAATGCAGTGATTGTGAAGATATTGCAAACTTGATCTCGACGAGCAATGCCGTAGTTCCGAATCATACTTGTACTCCAGTACTACACCTCAGTTTCCCTGTGTTCTGCATCGAGCTGTTTGGCTATTGTAAGATCCTGAGATCGAAAGAGATTAGCATTGTAAAGAAGACCGTTTTCAAAAAGTAAGAACACACTACTAGTTGCAAGCAAGCATATTTCCGCTGATATGGTGATCTCACTTTTTCCGACAATATGACCCTTGGGGTAAACTGATCCACAGGCATTGTACCATTTTGATCGACAATTGTACTTGAAGTGACTTGTCTTTAGTACTACTCACTGTGTTTAGCATTGCCCCATCTGTTCTAGTGACAATTGACAATCGGTGATTTCGAGTCACCACCATCTAAGTACTACATTTCAAGTTGTAATACCAGTACAAGATTCATCAAAAGAACTTGGGTTTCTCCATCAAATAAACACCCAGGCACTCAGGCAGCTTTAAGTTTACTTGGAACGAAAATTTCAACCCTAAACTTTCAAAAGGTGCCAGACTTCATTGTCATTTGTTATGTTAAGCTTCGTCACTACAACCTTAACAAAACATCATCAGATCTCCATCTAAGGGGAAGGGGCACAAATGTTATCACATTATCAGATTGTGGATTGTTTGGGTCTGTCCCAATGGCAAGCCATTGAGTCTTATCAGAGTTGAGACAAGATATGCTGCCAAAGGAATCAGTCAGCATTGTTACACCAGTGGCACTGTGGCAGCAAGAATGGATACCTACAAAAAATTGTCCAACCCCGGTGATGCCTGCCAGACCTTCCATGTAAACATCATTTCTTGTGCAACGACACAAGTCCCATTATAGTGCAGATTTTTGAGATTGTCCATGTCAGTTATAGTTACCTCAGTATCCCTCTGTGCATCCTGGATGGTGATGTTCCACTAAATCCTGTCAGTCAAAAGCATTACAAAATTCTGAGAAGACCACATACTCTTGCACTGCTGCCTTGAGCAAGGTTAGGATCAATGAGACCAATGTCACTCCCAGAAGAGCACTGTAGCAGCCGACTGTCACTGGCAATTAGGTAGACACTTGTTGGGGCGAGATAGTTCTTTATCCCAGACATGCCATCAAATAGCTTGAATCTAGGCCCTACGTTGAAGATATTGCACACATCATGACGCTGTACAGTACACACTATTAATTATTTGCTATAAATGTTAAAGGTCCAGCTTACCTCAATCACTCTCCAATTCTGGTACACACCAACTGTGTTGATCCAAGCAGTTGGGCTGTAATTCAAGGAAGTATGCATTCAGGATTTTGTCAGACATGCCTGAATTCATACTTACTCGACTGTCAGGAAGGTTGCACCACCTTGCGCCTCCCAGTGTATATGCCTGGATTTATCCTCTGTACTAGACACCGTCCCATCTCCAGACAAAATTGTGTATGAAGCTCTGGCCGATGCAGAAGCAAATGGAGATGAAAGCGAAGCAGAAACTGCAGCCATCTTTTCTTCTTTCGTTGTGTCCTCTGTAACCATAAGGCATGAGTTTGTTTCCACGATGCTGTGCAAACAGGCTCCAAGTAAGGTGGTACAAGTGAATATAGTGCCTGTGCACACAATTGTAAACAGTTCAATGAGAGCAGGAGATAGAGCTCACTAAATTTTTTGTAAAACCTATCGACCCCATCATATCCTCGACCCTCAGTATCCCAGAATTTTCTGCAAACATCTGACACCTCAAGGTCATCACTGTTGAGAAACACCTTTACATGCGGGAACTATAAAAACCTGCTGTTAAAATTTTGTGTACATCCAGACCATAGTAAACATACGTTGTACGATATATGGACTTTATCCATTGTTTCTTCCTGGGCTGCCTCTTTGAGATCTGAGGATGAATGGCCTCCCTTAGCCTCAAACCCACTAGAAAATCCACCATAGTCTCCAGAACTTCAAAACCCTTGTCACAATGGAGATGTAGACAAGCAAGGGATCACCCACATAGATGACTCCACACTCTAGGATGAAAATGCATTCTGCATCATTGACACTTGTGTTGCATTCCTCACTGATGTAAATGTAACTGAGACATTGTCCACCATCTCAAAGGCAGGAGATAAGAAACCACACTGGTGAAAGTTAGCCAACCCTTTAGGATAGAAACGGTAGAGGTCTCACCTGGGGGTCTAAAGCATCCCAATCAACAGGGGCAGGGCAACCTGCTGGTGAGGCATATCGATTGGGATGGGATGTTTTGAGTCTAAATGCTATTATCAAACAATCTTCAGCACTGTTCCCATCACTCACACCCATGTTTCAAGTTTGACTTACCAGGTTCCCTAGCTGGCTGCAGGCTTTTACTGTCAGGGTTATAAACCATTCCATGGAGCAATGAATTGTTCAACATAACAACATGCCAGTCATACCCTGACATGTCTGCAGGTTCCCTTTCCATAGTCATTAGCTGGGTGAAAATGTGGTAGACAACATAGATGATCATGACCCTCATGTTTGCAAACTCTGCTGTTGAGGCCTTGGTGCTGCTTTTGGTCTATAGGACAAAATGAGTGATGCAACCATCTGGGTTGCATCTGCATATTTGAGTGCAGCCATGTTCTGCAATCATATGATTTGAATGTCACTTAGTTAAATGCAGAACATATGCACTTTTGGTGTTGAGAAGATGTATATTTTTAGCTCGGTGCTTTCCACTATTGTGTTGCTATCACCTAGAAAACAAAAATGGTACTTCAATGACCTATATGTCAGAAGAAGTGTATGGTAAGTGGTAAGGTTAAAGGCACAAAGTATGAAGAATGTACAAGTTCCCTTTCGCTCTCAGGTTAGAGAGCAGGGTGGTGTCCTTGTTGGGTAAGTCCTGAGACAGGACAGTATACGTCTTGACATCTGTGCCATCTTCAGCTCGAAAAACGATATTGAAGGGGACAGTTTCAAGAAGCTGCTGTGGTGTTTTCTCATCTGGATGACTGTCAGTGGTTCACTAATGAAATGTCTGAGTGATGGATGAACCTGGGGCCATTGTTGGTTGTGCTGTGTCAGTGGTTTGCCAACTCGGATGGAATACCCGGTTGATGGCTGAATGTGGGGTCGTTGTTGGTTGCACTGGTTTTGCATCATCACCCCTATATCTGCTCTCCGCGTAAGACCTGAAATTCAGACCAGTAAAATTTAAGGTAGGCATCATTAGGAACTAACACGGTTTATGTAAGCTCTAACTCCCGCTTTAGGGTCACCTTTGAGACCTCAACTCCTCAAGCACAAGTCACAAATTTGGAGTTCTGTTACATAGAAAAGAAAGGGTAGACCTGTAGCTTTGTATGCTATGTTTTAGTTTTTAAAAATATTAAGATCTGACTATCTAGTTGTGGGTTTTCTTTTTTTGTTTGCAAATGGATTATCTTACATTAGGCTCCGTTCGGCCGCAATTTTGGGCCAAAATTTGTGAAATTTGTGAAACTTTGGAGACCGGTCCAGGGCATCCGTTTCTTTTCGTTATTTTTGAATCTCATATTTCGCTTATACTGTATATGGGTGGATTTGGTTAGTCATCAGTGCGGGGTTTCAAAGCCTCTCCAATTCTGGCAGTGCTCAATTTTGTCATCTTATACAAGTGCTATTGGGCCCGATACCCGGGCCGAATAGATCAGCGGTTAGAGCGTTCAACTACACATTCCTGTCCTAGGAGTGTTCTGGGTTCAAATCCAGACCAGTCAATATTTTTAATTAACATGTAGCATACTTTATACTACACAAAATGATTACTTTACATCTATTTTGGAGAATTAATGGTGGATAGATGCAATCCAACAGAGTCAGAGAGCACATCACCCATTTTTGATTGAAAGTTGTTATCTCAATCACAATCTAGCAATGAAGTGACGATTACATAAGGGTTTCTGAAATCCCCGCTCTAACAAAGCGGAGCCTACCCTATATGGATACATAACAATTTTTAAAGACTATGGTTAAGGTTTATTTTAAAAAAATTCGCAAATTTCGGTCCAAAAGTCCTGAATGGACTCTAAATAAAGTCAAGTAAAGTGAAGAAATGAGTGGTAAAAGGACTTTCAACTGAAGTTTTGACAAAACGAAAAGAAACGGATGCCCCGGACTGGTCTCCGAAGTTTCACAAATTTCACAAATTTCGGCCCAAAATTGCGGCCGAACGGAGCCTTACTGATCTTATTTATGCAATGTCTAAAAAATTACACGCAAAATTTGGGGTTTTCACATGACCTTTTTTAGATCACGTGACCCATCACGTCCACGGAGAACCAACCACGCGAAGACACCGCCAGCCCCCACAGATGTCGAAAAAAAAGCTTACAACACGCGCAAGGATGAAGAACCTAAAGGACCTCAATGTTAAAATGTTACAGGAGAAGAATAAGGTCAAACAAAGTGAGCACTAAAGTCCCACCATGACCTTATGGCCCTAATCCCTTTGTGGCCGCAGCACCATCTGATTGCCTTGATGAGCCCGGCCAAGTTGAGACAGATGAAGAGTCCTCAAGTGACTCAGATGATGAGGTTGTCGAGGATGCTGTCTTGATGCGCTTCAGCAGCATCCTTCAAGAGGCACAGAGGCTGGCCATAGAAGCTCAAAGTGAGCGCGTCACACAAAAACGTCAGAGCCAATATACCAGAACCTCAAAGGAGACCATGCGTAGACAAAAGAAGGCCAGGGAGGACCTCGCATCCAAGGGCTTCCTACCACTTCAAGAGTTCATGCTGAAGATGCAGAACAAGGCAAACTTGAAAAACAAAGTGCATGCCAAGGCCAGGGCCATTGGCATCAGCAGGATGAGCACCAGACCACTCCAAGAAGAGGAGGAATCCTCTGGGGATGAGGAGAGTTCCAGTGGAACATGGGTTAACTCCGATGATCTTGGAAATGCTGCCACATCACGCATCAATACAGGGAACCTGAGGCACAGCATCCAGCTTGTGGCAGAGGAACCAGATGACAGCTCTGTAGAAGGGGAACCACAGGACCATCCATCTGTGTCACACTTCGTCAAGACTGGGTGCTGGTCCCACAGGATTCACACTGTGATTGAAGAGGAAGAAGAAGAGAGCGGCATTGAAGGGGATCCAAAGTGCCACATGAAGAGCCACCCCCTCGCCGAGGAATCAGAGGAAACCTCTGTGGAGAGCGAATCAGAGGATGAGGAGAGCATTAGAGAAGGGGGGGACACACCTCCGATGATCGAAGTCGACCACTCATCCCCATCCCAACGCGACGATCCCCATCGGATCATCCAGCGCATGCTCGAGGATCTTCGCCACGGGGTTCTTCCCAATGATCCAACATTGCCAACACCCATGGATCATGCCTTGAATATCATTCGCAATCGTTCTGTGCTGCTCCATGCTCGATCTCAGCTAAATTCCCAGGTGAAGGAGACAAGGACCGACCTTGTGTTGCATGGCCGTATCACAGCCATGCTTGGCCTCCTGAACGTCTTCTTGAACGATTCCCTTGTCTGTACCTGGAAACAGGCATCAATGATCGTTGCGACCGCTGGAGGACAAGGGATCTGCCACACGCGCAAGATCAGACAGTGGCTGCTCACCTTTTTGCGTTCTGGCCATCTTCCTCTCTATAAATATGCTCAGGGCCGATGGTCTGTCCTGAATGATGAAGACATAGCTCAGTTAATTCAGACAGACCTGATGGAGAAGGGGGGCATTATCAAGACAAGCGATGTGGTCGACATCATTGCAGGCCCCAAGCTCCAAGTGCATTTTCAAAGTGTTGGTGTGTGCAAGCCATCAATCTCAGATTCAACGGCTCGGAGGTGGCTGGAGACATTGGGCTGGCAATATGGCAGACACTCTGGTGGGATGTATGTGGATGGGCACGAACGGGCAGATGTGGTTGAATACCGTCGTGCATTTGTCAGTCATTGGGTGGAATACGAAAAGGGTTTCCACTTTGATGCAAATGGGAAACCGCTTCCTGTTCTTGCCGAGCCTCCGACTTCTTCCGCTGAAAAAACATCACATTTCATCCTTGTGACTCACGATGAGTCAACGTTTTTTCAGAATGACACAAGAACAAACCATTGGGGGCACCAGAACATAAGTGCTCCAAAGGCTAAGGGTGAGGGACAGTCCCTCATGGTCTCAGACTTCCTAACTCCCGAATGGGGCCCTCTTCGAGACAACAATGGGTGCGTTATCTCCAATCATTGCTCATCTTTTCACTAACTTTCTTGCTTCCTGCTTAGTGACTTGTCTGCTCGTCTGCTCTTCAAACCTGGGAAGCAGCGCGATGGGTGGTTCAACACCGAACACCTTATCGCTCAGGTTCACCGCACCATCAACATCTTCGAATGCAACACCAATGGATGCGCTCAAGCTCTCTTTCTTTTTGACAATGCTCCTTCTCACCAGAAGCGAGCCCCAGATGCAATCTCAGCACGGAAGATGGTCAAATGTGCGTCTGTTATCTTTTTTTTTTTGGCACGCATCATGCATCGCTCATTGCCTGTTCAGGGCCCAAAAAAGGCTGGACCCACCATCCCAAAGGTCCACCCATGCGCCCTAGTGTGTTTCCCGATGGCACTGCACAATCATTCTACTTTTCCAATGACCACCCCACCATGCCTGGGTGGTTCAAAGGGATGGAGGAGATTGTTCGTGAGTGTGGCCTCTGGCCCGCTGGCAAGAAGCGCCTTCAGTCACAATGCCCTGACTTCAAGTGCCCCCCTGGACACACCGATTGCTGCTGTCAGCAGATCTTGTTCTTGCAGCCTGATTTTATCGCACAGAAGTCCCACCTTGAGGAGGTGATCGCATCGCGTGGCCATCTATGCGACTTCTACCCAAAGTATCATTGTGAACTGAAATTTATTGAACAGTACTGGGGTGCAGCGAAGCTTCGATTCTGAGAAGCCAAGCGTGCAGCAACATTGAAGGAGATGGAGCGCGTGGTCGTTGAATGCCTTGATGCTGTCCCCCTCCTACAAATTCAGCAGTAAGTCACTCTCTTTTACTTTATATCACATTCTTACTGGCTATCTAGATATGCAAGTAGGTCTGCACGGTTCATTGCAGCATATAGTGAAGGGCTTTCAGGTTCACAGGCCGTGTGGGTGAACAAAAAATATCATGGACATCATACTTTACCACTGGAGATGATTGCAGCAGTTCAGGCCAATCATAGATAGACAAAAAAAATCATTTGGAATGTTTCTATGGACAATATTATACATTTGTGCTTCATTATTTTACCGCGCGCGAAGTTTTTTTGGTGAGGAGGTGATCTTGACCTCGAAATTTGAGTAATTCACGTGACCTAAACCCTAGGGTTAGAGCTTACATAAACCGTGTTAGTTCGTAATGACGCCTACCTTACTAGAAGCCACCTTTTGACTGGTGACTCGGAAGCGGGATGAGCAAGGCGGCTAACCTTTCTTTCCAACACGAAGGCACTAAGTACAAGTGCCCTACGAAGCACGAGCCTTGATGGACTTGATCATAAATCTGCCGTGAGAGGCACAGGACGAGATCGATGGTTGGACCGGGAATTACCGAGGTACTATGTTGGGGTTGGTCAAACAGACTGCACTTGTATCTACAACCCATGAATGTTCACATCCTGGATAAAGCGCAAGGCCAGGTTAGGCACCCTTCTCCAAAGCAATGGTGACGAGGATGAAGATGGGCTCGCACTGGATCGGATTCTTCATGGGCAGTCGGTCATCGCCAAAACAGGTTCGTAGGCTAAGCTGAGCGCCGAGCACTCGCTCTCATTGTCGTGCCAGCTGATCGTTTTTTTGGACAGCCAAAACCATAGAGGTAGACAAGCTACGATTCAAGGACAAAGATCTCGCACTCGTCGGGACATTAGAATATGGTCAATTTTCAGTCGTGCGTTACACCTGACTCATTCGAGCACCCCAACCTGAGCATAACACATACCCGAATCCTTCCCATTCCAGATTGACGTCGTTAGCTGTAATATCAATGGGCGCGTATATGTCCGCAAATCAATTGAAAAGCGTTTTGCGTTCAAGACTCGTGAGGTAAGCCTCCTTACCATGTCGCCACGCCCTCCGCGCTACTCTTAATCATTCTCCCTCTGTAGCAATGTAACCCCCAGTTAGAGCGAGAGATTCTTCTTCGTGCTCTCCGCACAGACTCGGTCTGGGCACCACATCTACTATGTGCTTTCCAAACCGGCACTCATCTTAATCTCGTCATGGACTACTTGGAGGGTGGCACGCTTTGGGATGTCCTCGAGTCAAACCCCCTTGAGAGGGTCCCTGAGGTTGATTTGCGTTGGTGGCTTCCGCAGGTGATCAGCGCCATCGCGTGGTGCCACTCACAAGGCTTTGTACACCGGCGTGTCCCTTCATTCGCACCGTTTGCTACCGATGCTCATAAGCACATCTTTTAGTGATGTGAAACCGCACAATTTCGTGCTCAATCGCACCGCACATGTCCAGCTTATTGACTTTGGTTCGGCGGCACCACTGGTCCCCGGCTCGCGCGTTGTACCTCTAGAGTACTGCCGTGTCCCTTGTGGCACATGCGATTATATTTCTCCCGAAATTCTTCAAGCGCACGAAGTGGCGCTCGTTGCAATGGAGATGTCTGATGAGGAGAGCGAGGAGAGGGAAGACACGGGGCAAGGCGGTTATGGCGTTGAAACAGACTGGTGGAGCATTGGTGCAATGATGTACGAGATGGCCTACGGCGTGGCTCCCTTCTTCGCACGCGACATCCGATCAACCTACCTCAAAATTGTCGACTTTAGGGAAAGTCTAACCTTCCATACGAACGTGTTCGTTTCTACTGAACTTCGGGATCTACTGACACGGTACGTTGGGATGACCTGGTAGATCTATATTCTGTGTCATCAGCAATCTTGCAGTTTACTTACAGATGCAAAAGTCCGTCTCGGCCGCAATGGGACGAAGGAGGTCACACAGCACCCTTTCTTCGATGGCACCATGTGGGAAACCCTCCACTCCGGTATGGAAGCTGTCTATTCGCAGGATGGTAGTAGCTCACGTGGGCGCTGCCGTTCAAGAACGCCAACCGCCTTCTCTCCACCTGCCGCTCTTTTCTTACAACGAAGATCTCTCGGGGAAGCTTCGGTCTTGTGCCCGCGAGCCAACTGAGGATCCATCTAGTACTCCGTTCGCCTTTTCCGCTTTTTTTCAACCATCGGAAGAGAGTAATTCTCCAGGACTCTCCGTGCTGCGTACCACTTCCCGTTCCATTCTTCGCGAACAGCCTGAGCCGGTTTTCATCGGCTTTTCATGGGGACCCACGGCTGACGCATTCCCTGGTGCTCCCATGACCCCAGCTTCGCCCGCATCAGTGCACACGTACTCCACCTCTGATCGGACTCCTGCTGCAGCTACAACAGAGTTAGTTACGCCAGTGCGTCGGATCGCGTCCCTCTCATACACGAGCGCGCTGCGACGTACGCGCACAGCGCCTCGTCGTGCCGTCTCCGACCGCGAAGCCATGCGCCAATTAGTCGACTGCATTGGGCTGAGTGCGCGTAAGAAGGTTCTCGCGGCGGGCCGCACGCCCCGTAGCGCGCTCGCTGCAGCAACATCCAAGACGATTCGATTCGCGACGTATTCGCCCGCGCCCCTGGACTTTGCTAACGCCATGAATTGCGACGGCGACAGCGCTAGCATAGGGAATAACGGCGATTCTAGCAACGCGGAAGATCCAGTGTTCGCCTTGAGGGCTGCCGGCGAAGATGAGAGTGACGGCACAAGCTCCAGCGACGCGCCTCCGAGCCCCAGCCCGAGTCCACGCCCCGGTTCGGCAATGTCGATGCTGGAGCGTAGGAGCGCAACGCCGACAGCCTTATTGCCGCATCCTCCACTTCCGGAGGAGATACACGAGAAATTTACCGCGCGACGCGATGACGCGATGACGCCACCTCGACCGTGGTCCCTTCCCGTTACTCACTCGTCACCAGATGGTGAAGATGACGGGTTAGGCGCACTGGAGGAGCGCCACCGTGAGTTGATGGGCGAGATTGCGAGCATTGAAGGCAGAGTGGGTGCCATGAAGAGACAGACTCGTTAGGTATTTCACTATTTATTTGGCTAGGTTCATAGAGTTCTATTGGATACGTAGTATGAGACAATTCTGTGATAGAGTGATGATAGTATTACTGATACACAGCGACTAGTACATTAAAGGACATCGGGACGGGTCGTAATCACAAGACATTAATGTCATTCCACAGTTCAAAATCGTATCAGTCCGGGACAGTCAGTCAAGGAAGCGGGCCTATTGATAGTCAGAAAGGTATTCCGGTAGCATGTTTACATATTCAACAGGTTAAGAATGTTTTGGGAGGGAGACACGTCAAGATTCGCAGTTACAGAGTGATCGGATAGGCGCGTAGGAGCGGGTGGAGCTGCAGAGGGCTTTGAGACGACGTTCTGGACGTTCTCGTTCTCGTTTCAAAGCACCGGAAGCAGTCAATCTCATAGAGGGCTCACTGCCTTGTGTAACCCGGGTGGAGCTCAGGCAAATGAGCTTGCTGATTTAGTGGTGTATTTAGCGGTGTAAGAATGTTGACTGTGAAGAGGGAAGAATGAGGTCCCTGGTGCTGGGGTGGACAAGGATGATGGACTGCGCCACCCCAGTTATCGTTCACATGGACGAATTGCTGCGGATGAGGAGAAGGGGGACGATGGACCGGCGGCGGTGGCGGCGGCGTTGGAGTGGTAACATGAGCTTGTATGACGACTGGGCGCGGAGAAGGCATTTGAACGTGTGGCGAAGGGACTGCATAGGCGGCGGGGGGTGCGGATGCGAACACAGGAGCTGGGACCACGGGGGATGGAACGGACACTTGTACTGGAGTAGGGACTAGCACGGGAACTTGAACCGGAACTTGAACAGGATACGGAACCGGAACCGGAACTTGTATGACTGTAGGAGGCGAGGCGACGGCAATAACCTGAGGTTGAGCATGCCAGTACGGAGATGGGCACGGGTGGCCTGGGAATAGCATAGGTCCTGTTGGAAAGGAGCCTGGTGTCCATGAATGAGGTGATTTCGAGAAGCGAAAGCCCATGGTTGCACGTACGATCTGTTGTTTATTCATTCATTAGTTTCACTCGTTCGAGTTATATACCAAGACTGAGCGTTTAAAGGTTCTTGTACTTGACCTGGGTACCGCGATTCGCTATTGTCATCTTAGGCCACTACTCCTGGGCAGGCGTCGCCAGGCATGAGCTGATAGCGTGAACAACGACAACTTGTAATGACTTGCAGAGACAATTGATTGCGTCGGTAGATGGGTACATACGGAACAGTCAACAAGGGAGGCTCATAATACAAGGGAGACGCCCCACGGAGGTGGCGGTGGCGGTGCTCGCCGCTGGGCAACTGAATGTACAAGCACACCGTGCGTCTGGTTCATGTTATTCGCTGACAATTAGCGAAAAGTAACTGAGAACAAAAAGGGATGGTCACGTAATATCCTGTGGCCAGCTTATCATGGTTTAAACAATCATCATATCATTCACCCCTTCAAGCATTGGCCATGCGAAATCTGTGGCACCAAGCGATGCTTCCCAGAAACGCTGCCTCCCACTGTACATTCTCAATGGTGACGGACTACAGAAGCTAGGCCTGCAGTCATGGCCACCTCGGTTGCTGGAACCCAGGTACCAACGACTACCAGCCGTCTACCTGGTGGGCGCTACACACGGCGTTGCTAGCGCACGAATGATGGCTCCAATTGGAATTGATAGAAAAGGGCGGCCTTTAACCCAACGGGGAATCGTTGAGACATCTGTAGAATCCCTCATCAGTGATCGTCAGTACAAAACATCAGACCCTGCGCACCAGCTCTGACCTCGATTCTGATGTCGCGCTACAGGTCTTCCTCGATTTCGATACAGGTGTCTGAGAGTGTGGACGGGCTTGTATAATCGGTGGAGAATCCATTGGTATTAGAGCTGTGCTTGCGAACGCCTGTGCCACTTCCACTTGCGGTCCACGTCATCTCATAGCTCTCGCTCGCCGTACCCGTGACCCTGTCGCCAGTGGCGCTGGCAGTCTGCCCATCATATGAGTACTCTTGCAGACCGCCCCAGTCCCACCTGACACTAGGGGTCCGCGCGTGGTTCGCTGCGGAGGGATGGGTGGTGAATACGAGGTGGGATGAGAGTGTGCCACCAGCACTTGATCTGAAGACATCCGTTGATGCATTGAGAGAAAGAGTATGAAGGTTGAGCACGATGCGCGCGCCAGCGAAAGACTCGACCGAGATCAACCACGGGAATGCGATGGCTGAAATGGCCGAGTTTCCGGCGCCAATATAAAAGCCGACGTTCGCACAGAGCGTCACTAGTTGAACACGTATAAGCAACGGCTAGATGAGAAATGAGGAAGCGGGCGAACCAAATATAAGGATGAATGCCCATGTACTGTCGCGCATGAGGAGGTGGATAACGGGAGTGTGGCCCCAGCCATTACGAAGGGCGACAAAAAATTTGATAAGGGTAAGGACAAACAGGACGGTTTCGAATGAGACGAAGGCGATACTGGACAAAACAAAGATAAGAAATGTGAAAGGAGTAGAAAGATATAGTCATACCCAAAGATGATTAGAGAGGACGGGGAATGTATAACGGTGCAGATGTCATCGAAACGGACTGCGGGGACAACTTTGATGAGAGTGACCATCATAACGAGGTTCTCTGCGAGATAGAGGACGAGGAGAGTGGCCGTAACGTGGCGGTTGCGATCATACAGGGCGTGTACTTTGAGGGGATAAATGATCGGTCAACGAGAGGGATACAGTGACGTACCACGTATCATAAGGATAAATTCCACAGCTGCTATGAGGAGCTGGGTACCGACTTCCTGGTAAACATACCATTTGATACAGTCGTTCTCGGTATAATGAAAGTTGAGGGAGAGTTGTGTGCCGACGAAGAGAAGTGAACTGTGGGATCGATGAGTGATGTGATGATCATGATGGATGATGTCAGCTGGCTTACATTTGCATGACAATTGCAAAATATCGAATGAAGAAAAAAACCCATTTAATATAAAAATCATTAGGTTTCCTGCACAAAGATGAGGAGATGATGAAGGGAAAATAAAAAATAAAAAAGACGAACGACCAGACAGCTTCAGCTTCCTGATCGAGGGTGATAAAAACGTCCCAGACCAGAAATGTGAGAGCGGCGACTGGGAAGAATGTTGGATGGTTAAAAGGGCCTGTCAAATAATGTGAGATGGCTGACCTGAGCTAAGGTCTGTTTGAAAAAGGCTCTGATAGGACATGGCTAAGGAGGGGAGGGAGAGGGAGAGGCCCTCCAAGGGGAAAGGAGAGGAGGAGGGTTTGTAAGGGGGGAAAGAAGGGGAACATGCATCGTGGATCGGTTAAAGTGTGTTCGGTGTTCTGAGGAATCGAAGAGCTTAGAGGCCGTTTAAGCCGCGGACTCGGACAAGGGAATCCCTGAAACTGCCACATACTGTAATGAGACCTGAGAGCCACAGTGACCAGGCCTCCTCTCAATACTAAATACGCTGCTCAGGCTGGGCACTCTCACGTCAGTCAGATAGCCGCCAGTAGTGGTGTTCCTAGCCACGATTTTCCCCATGCGCTCTTTGAGCCTTGACCATCTTGGGGATCGAGGGCTACAGCTACTGTACATCCGCGTGATCCGAGTCACCCCCGAAAACAGCCACGGTGCCAACCCTAAGGAATTGGATTTATCGTTGCGTGGGCACTCGCTGTTATGCCATCAACTTCTTGACTCTGTTCGGAACTTTGTTATACAGTTGGCATCGTTTGGGCGGCTGTCATGGTATATACGACCAAGACGAGAACAAGAGTTTCAATTCCCCGCCACCCCCCTTAGAACCGAAGAATATCGGACTCTACGTTCCGATCAGATCCAACTACCCACGCTCTACAATCTGGCGCCCATGTTCCCGCTGCCACAAAAAGTCCTCGACATATCGGCTAAACGTACTTCCTTCTGTGCCTACGACCGCCCATGCTCGCGATGCAATCGTCGCATCCAGGAGCGGCTCAAGAAATGGCCCAAGCCGTACTCCGTCCTCTCCGCTGACGAGGTGGCCGAGCTTGCGCACCTCAGGAACATCGGCCAGGTCACGCAGTAGGAATGCACAGGGAAATGCCACGCGCAATGGCGCCAGTACTGGCGCATCTTCGATGTCAGTGGCGATGAACAGCGGTACGTTCAGCGGGGCCAATTCGCGCACTTTGTGCGTTTTCCCCGCACAATGGTCCGGTGATACGCGGGGGATGTGCATTCGTGCAGGCGACACGGAATCGATGGGCATCTCTTGCGGTAGAGGCAGAACAGCGTTAGTGGGTACCAAGAAACGCTCGAGCGCATGTACCTCGGCGTTGCTCCCCGCGCTGGCATTAACACGACGCAATGCGCACCTAACCAGTCGATACCAAATAGAGCGCACCGTCTGCGCCCGCGCAGCACGGAATCGGCCGTTCGACAACCGGACGTGGGCAGCGAGGAATGCATCCTGGCCACCGAGGGCATTTGCAGC
>QLPA01000951.1:0-59572 GCA_003313945.1 Lactifluus pinguis
TTACTCGTTGGAACTCCTGGCCTAACATACAACGCAACTCAGTAATCGATACCAGTATGGTTTTTCCTGATGAGTCTTACTTGGTTCTCGTTGAATCAGCAATTTCTTATGCTGACGCGCGACAGTATTATTGCTGTTTGAACCCATGGAAAGGCCATCCATCTGCATCAAAAAGACTGAGATTGACTGGGGGTACGACTTGTGGCGAAAACCGTTTGGGACTCGTCACGGGCGCCTGGTACTTCGATTTGGCTCAGGACGCTGAGGTAAGCGCTCGCCCCCCGTCGACGGGGGCGACTGGGGAGACTTTCTTTTCTTCCATACCACCGCCTGTACCAATCCCATAATTCGGGGTCCACATCTTTGTCATAGTCACATATTGCGGTATACAGAGTAAATTGCTCGACTCCGCCTAACTTGGGTCGCGCCCCTCGACTTGGGCGACCGATGTTGACTTTTCCTGCCTCGTCGTCCTCGCCACGCGTGCATCGCCAGCTGCCCCCTCTGTTGGTCGCGTCCTCTTTCGCCGAGCGCGATCCGTGTGTTCGTTCTTTTTTTATTTTATTCTAAGGCTGACTTGTGTTATTTTCTTTTTACCCACTGGCAATGCCTGTGGCACCGGCGTCGCTATGCCACCAGGGCCCGCCGCTTGCCCTCGCACACGTTGTGCCCCTCATTCTCTGCGTGCAACATTTCCTCAGGCCCCTCCGGGTCCTCTGACTCTACCATCAGCACCACTTCCGTGTCCATCTCACCCGCACCATGTCGACGTCCTTGGTGTCAGGATCGCGCTGGCGGCGCCGTTGCGACCACCCAAGCGCCTGACACCTGCGACCGGCGTGTGTCACGGCCTCCTCCCTGCCACCACCACCACCACCACCACCACGTCCATCCGATGTCGATTACTGGCCCGGTCTGGCCGTACGTGGCAATCCCAGCCCAAGCGGGCTTGGAAATTAGCATCATCTTTGTAGTTACCATGATTTCTGTTATCGTGGCAGCGCTCTTCGCGCAAAGATGGGCGTTGAACCGCCTATTAGGGGTTGGAAGGGAAGCAAGCTTTCACGCTTTCACCCCTGGAATAGTCGTGGAAACCTGCGGTCTGCGGTCGGCATCGGACTATCAGTATCTTTCTTTCCACGGTACAATATTTTGTCGGTTGCAACATACTGCCGTATTTTTTGCCACGTGTTGTTGTCTGATAACGTAAGCTCGCACTCCGTCACGGTGAATTATTGGCTCTGCAACCTGTCGTCCGGTTTCTCTCACAAGTAAAAGCTTGACACCTTATCTGCCCAACTGAAGGGCTCTTTTTATTGTATCACCTACATAGATATAACCCTAAAAATGGATAACAGCCAAGGGTAAGTTGCGTTGACGGAAATCGCATCCTAAGCAAGATCCTAAGTTCCGCTCTTCGTCAGATATCTCGGTGTAACTCCTCCAATATCGACCATGGAATCGAGTGAAAGAGAGAAAGAGGTCACTGCTACTCTTATGGAGGAACTCCGCCGACAAAACACGATGGAGAGCGACGAAGAGGCTATGACAAGGTACGTGCCCTCGCGGTGAACGCGCACTTGCGTTCTTCGTCACGCATGTTTTTTTCACCTGGACCCTTCGCATCCGGACTTTCTTACATCGGTTTAATCGACTGTGACCCGAGCCTGGATGCCACAATTCAAGCAATGGCTGCATTTACTGACATCGCTTTCTGCCAGAGAAATCGTTCTCGGTCGTCTGTCAGCTCTTGTCAAGTCTTTTGTCAAAACGGTATCGCAAGCCCGCGGCCTCTCAGAGGCTGCAGCAGAGGCTTCCGGGGGTAAACTTTTCACGTTCGGGTCGTACCGTCTAGGTGTGCAGGGTCCTGGATCCGACATCGAAACGCTATGTGTCGTTCCAAAGCACGTCTCCCGCGAGGATTTCTTCGACGTCTTTGAGGGCATGCTCCGGAACACCGAGGGAGTGACAGAGGTTTTTGTGAGTCACTCACATCTTCCTGCGAGTCTTACAACGAGCCTGCCCACACAGGGAGTCCCGGATGCCTACGTTCCTATCATCAAACTAAAGATCTCGGGAATCCTAATCGATTTTCTCATGGCTCGTCTTGCGCTTTCGTCAATACCAGACGACCTAACATTACAGGACGACAACTTACTTCGAAATTTGGACGATAGATGTATCCGAAGTTTAGGAGGTAAATTATCCGTCCTATGTACTCGGTATTGCTCATTCACAAGTTTCAAGCTTCCCGCGTTACAGATCAGATACTTCGCCTCATCCCTAACGTCACTGTCTTTCGGGATGCCCTAAGATGTATCAAGCTATGGGCCTCTCGTATGACTCTCTAAACACGTGCATTTTGCATTTCCAACTCATGTTGGTGCCACAGAGCGAGCGATTTACTCTAACGTGAACGGATTCCTTGGCGGTGTGGCCTGGTCCATGCTTGTTGCGCGCATATGCCAATTATATCCTAATGCTGTCGCCGGCGCGATCGTCAGCCGTTTTTTTATCATCATGTATCAATGGTATGCATCAATTTCTCAGCGTTGATGCTCTCGTTTAACAGTTATAAGGGAATGGCCACAACCTGTACTTCTTAAACAACTCGAAGATGGGCCCCTACCGGTCCAAGTATGGAACCCAAGGGTAACGCATTGAAGTAGGCGATATGCATTCATTCTCACTCGTTTCTCAGTTGTACCCTGCCGATCGGGCTGATCGAATGCCTATCATCACACCTGCTTATCCTGCTATGTGCGCCACCCGTAATGTCAGTGTCTCGACACAAATGGTTATGACAGAGGAGTTTAAAAAAGGCTTGGCTGGAATCATTTAGCACGGCCGGTGACGCAGCATTAATATTTTATTCCAGGAGCGGACATCGTGGACAAGGTTATTGTAGGAACAGCGGAATGGTCTGAGCTTTTCGCAAAGCACGATTTCTTTCATAAATATCGATATTACCTTCAAATTATTGCATCGACCGGGGACCATGAACTCCAGATTAAATGGTATATATCTTTCCTTTTCTTTCATTCTTTTCATGTCGTAACCTTTGCAGGGCCGGAATTGTTGAGTCTCGATTGCGGCAGTTGGTCATGAAGCTTGAACTTGTCCCATCCCTAACTCTTGCTCACCCCTTCGTCAAGGGTTTTGAGCAAGTAGCATACTGTGCGTCAGATGAGGAGATACGCCTTGTTGCGCAGGGTGAAACGACAGAGGTCATTGCAAAACGAAAACCTGAGGACATAGAAGGCATAGAAGGTGCACGGCCAGTGTATTCGACGACTTTTTATGTCGGGCTCGGAATCGAAGCCAAGCAACGTGCGTGGGTTATCAAGGACTAGGGACGAACCTGATGCTCATGGTTCCTCTTTCTATTGAACAAAGCCGGCTCAACGGCTCCTCGGAGACTTGATATCTCTTGGCCGACAACTGAGTTCACTAAGCTGGTTCGGGGCTGGGATAAATTCGACGAAATCAAGATGGGCATCATGGTGCGACACATAAAAAGGTAGGTGGAGCGCCACTGTATTGGCCTGGGATTCACAGCTGGTGCAGCTCAGCCCTTCCTGACTATGTGTTTGGTCCCGGAGAGCGCCAACCTAAACCGGTTGCTAGGAAAAGGCCGAAACAGGCAAAGGTGCGTGGCATATGACTCGACGTATTACCAGTTTTCTCACTTTTATGGGGCAACGCCCTGCACTTAGCCCGCGGAGAAAGCGAGCAACATATCGTCAGACTTGCCTGTTACGAAGATACCGCGGTACGCATCATACCGGAACTTCTTCTCCGTCTAGTCTTATTTTGATGTGACTTTCAAAAGACCATCGTATAATTTAGCCTCGGACTTCGTACCGCCTTCTATACCGGCCGTGAAATCCGCTGAGAACGGGGTTTCGGCAATCCCTCGTTCCTCAGGCTCTTGTCGCTACACTCACCGCAATGAGTTCTGTAGATGCCAAAGAGACGACGCCGGCCCTTCCTTTCAGCGGCATCAAAAAAGATGGCCCAGTGTATAGTTATGTCACAAGGAGTATAACTGGCGGGGCTGGTATATCTCACCTGAGCCGCTGGCAGAGGCTTTATCCGCGCCGACAAAGGTCGAATGGCAATCACCGACTACTCACCCCATGAAGAAGCCGACTTCACTCTCCAATCACCCGCTCCCTCCTTCCAGCCCTCACCTTTCTTAGAGGTTGAAGCTCTCAGCGAGTACCTGGATGTCCTCCCTGCCCGAATTTGATGTTCCTCAACTCGATGTCTTCAAGTATGGTCTTCTTCAACCACAAATCGGTCGGCTCATTGGCCCCTAAGGCGTCACAGATTCTCCACTCTATCCTTGTGTTTCTCTCCGACTGGCCTAATCTCGATGAAAATTTATGGGACAAACGGCCGCTCCAGTCATCACAATCTCGTGCAAAGGAGTAGATTGGCTCGCAGCGCAGATGTTAAGCCAGATTCTGCCTCTCCGCTCATCGTAAAGCAGCTCAACGTCGGCTACAGCAACTGTGGGTCCGCTCCGGGAAGAAATTGGCCAGATGACATAGATCCCATGCGATGGATCAAACTATTCCGCTCATTTTCCTCTGTGCGGAATCTGGAATTACCCACCAAGCTGGAGCCGTTCCTCGCACCTGCGTTACAAGGGTTCACCGACGAACTAGGCACGAGGTTTTCCCCGCGCTTCAAAACATTACATTTGGGTTGGCTCGCCGGACAGAGCCGCACAGCAAGACATGCAGTCATTCGTCACTGCGCGCCAGCACTCCAATCACCTTATAATTTCCGGCGCCAGTAATGATTTGGCGATTTCCGCTGTCCATTCCACCGCATTGGGTGTTGTGTCGCCACGTCTTCCGTTGCTTTCGCCAGCTTATTATCATCTTACGTAAAATTTATTGACCTCCGTATGATACTGTAGCACGGTATTGTCATCGATGGTCAACCAGATAAATGAAAGAATGGGTGTTCGGGGAATTGGGGCAAGTAAGCCTGAATTGTTGGGGTTGGGATGCGTGCCGCGTCACGACCGACACATTCACTCACACGACGTACCAACTCATATCGGCGAATGAAGTTGGTAGCATCCTCCCTTGAAAACTTTTTCGTCAACCTTGGAGGCATTGATCTTGATAACAGCCTAGTCCTCAAGGCCTCCTTGAGCCCGTGGTTGTTGAGCGCGGACTTGTACTCGGAGCTAAGTTAGTTTGGTGTCTCCGGCCCGGGGTCGGTGGTTGCCGTGTGCAACCCACATCCGATCGCGAGCGGTTCCAAGTCATTATCAAATACTACTGTACATCGCTCAACTCGGTCTCCTCGCAGTCCGACATTCCCACCTCCATTCTGCTTGCATGCCAGTGTATAGATACTTTGCGTGACAGATTCAGAGTTCCCTTGGAAAAGAAATAAAAGAGAAATTGTGGTGTCAGGTCCGCTAGATCCGCGGGATTCGGGTCGCGTCTCAACAATCTCTTCACTCCTGTAATGACAACAATGACAACAATGACAATGTATCCACCTGCAAGCCACAACATCGCCGGAATTTTCCCTAGTTGTGACTGTGGCTGATTGTGTCCAAAACTTTCGCTTTTGTCCACCACACTTCGAGATTCTGTATAAAAACCGTCCTGCCCTCGGCTTCCCTCCCCAACGCGGCTGCTTTCTGTCGATGAATCCTACTGAGTCTGTCTTCATCATTGCAGAAATGCCGTGACTAATTTTTTTTAAAATTAGGTTCACTCGAAAGCACCCATCCTTCAGGTATGATTACATCTGAAACCCATACAACAACCACCTCTGACCTGTACCGTGATCATCTGGTCGCACTCAGGCATGGTATCCGGGGTGGCATTTGAATCGCTCCCAGACGATGTCCTTCAAGAAATATTTCATTTCTATCGCATCATCACT
The DNA here is from genome assembly GCA_003313945.1 of Lactifluus pinguis. Taxonomy (NCBI): domain Eukaryota; kingdom Fungi; phylum Basidiomycota; class Agaricomycetes; order Russulales; family Russulaceae; genus Lactifluus; species Lactifluus pinguis. The sequence continues at coordinate 5,920 of QLPA01000951.1, forward strand.
ACCGATACCAACACACACGATGACTTTGGCGATCACGTCTACACATGGGGATGGAAGAAGCTGGCGCAGGTGTGTCGAAGATGGCGACACGTCATCTTTGCTTCACCGCGCGGTCTCGATCTGCAACTCTTATGCACGCGGAGAACGCATGTGAGGGAATTGCTGGATATCTGGCCAGTGCCGACCTTGCCTCTCGTCCTCGACATCGAGTACTTTTACCCCTTTGGAGAAGGGGCCAGTTACTGGGAGAATAGAATGGACGACTTGATCGCCGCAATGGAGCGTCCCGATCGCATTCGCCAGATTCGTCTGCTCCTTTTATCCCGTTCTCAATTTGAACGGGTCTCCGCGACGATGCGGGAGCAATCATTCCCGGCATTGACCCATCTTTCTTTTGGAAAATACGAAGGGGAGGAGGTCGTCGTTCTCGATCCTTTCTTGAGCGGATCGGCACCACGTTTACAACACCTCTATTTGTGGAGAGTTGCCATTCCGTCGTTGCCCAAACTTCTCTTATCCGCGACCGACCTTACCACCCTTCGTCTTCTCGACATCCCGGATACCTCTTACATTTCGCCTAAAACAATGGTCGCTTGCCTCTCCGCGTTGACAAAGCTCGACCACCTCGACCTTCTTTTCCAATCCCGGACTCCTCACCTCAACGAACAACCACCATCTCCCGACACTCGCACTGTCCTCCCCGCACTTACGAAGTTCTCCTTTCAAGGTGTCTGCCAGTACCTGGAAACCCTCTTGGCCCAAGTCGATGCGCCTCTGCTCCAGGAGTTCAAGGCAAGCTACTTTGATCTACTTGATCCACTTGAATTCGACATTCCGCGAGCCGTTCGATTCATTGGATACCGAGGACTTCCCATGCCGAAATATCTAGAACTGGCTTTCTGTCCTTGCAGGGGGGCCATGATAGCGTTCTGTCATCATGAAAAGGGCGGAAGGAAAGCGGATGATCACTCATTTTGTCTCGAGTGGAAAATCCTGTGTAAAGACATAGATGGCCAAGTCTTTTCCGTATTGGATGTATGCAACCAGGTTGTGCCCCTCTTCTCCACCGTAGAGCGGCTCAATTTCGGGTACTCCGACTCGGATTGGCTTTGGGCTAGGGTTCAGTAGGGAGCCAGCTAGACGACGTGGACCCCACGATATGTCTCGACCTGTTCCGCTCGTTGACCTCTGTGAAGACGCTGGGACTATACATCGACCTGGAACCGTTCGTTGCGGCTGCGTTGGAAGAGGTCCCAGATGAATTGGTTGCGGAGGTTTTTCCTGCACTTGAAGTGATCTCTATTTTTGGAAGGAAGGAGGACATCAGTGAGGGCTTGGAGTTATTCGTCGCTGCACGCCAGCACGCCGGTCGCCCTGTAGTTATTGAATAAGAGTAGCACGCGTCGTAGTCGTGTACACTGGCAGTAGTCGACGTTTTCCGCTTTCGTTGATACCCATCTCATTGACTTACAAGTACTTCTATGCACGATCCCGTTTTATCCACAAAATATCCAGCTTATTAACATCTTAGTAGGTAGAATACATTGACCTACGTACGCTGGCACCTGATGTAGAACATTCCTGGAAGGGTCGTAATGAGAAGTACACATAACTTGAATGAAATCGTAAATTAAGCGCACGAACGTATAGTCTAACAATTCCCAGCTTGACTCATGGCCATGTCTAACTGCCAGCGACCATTGTTTGCTAACTTACCAACGTTGGAATGGGAATTAGGGCCTGGGACAGCGGGGGCGGGATGACAGCGTGGGAAGCGTAGCGGACATTGTACAGCACCCGACGCTGAGATAGGCGCAGACAACGCGGCTTCATCGCTTCATCCCTAACCACTACATCCTCGAGGCAGCACCCGACCCTCCTACACATGTTAACGTGTTAACTACCGCTATCGCTGGCCATACGCTGGTCTCTCATGCGTTAAAATATGAATGCCCGGACTGTTCACTTGCATCGTATTTCTAACAACACATCGTCGCCATCAATGGTGGTTGACACCAATTCGAAATTTATAATGGCTCTTACTGGCATGCTGCGCATGTACACGTGATTTTCAATCTTCAATTCGAAGTCCACCGTTTATGCACATGAGAGGAACACAATCTGCAGATCACTACCAACTAGCGGCGCCGGACATCCACCGTTCTTGATGACAACGTCTAATCCTCGCCTTTTTCACTATCATCATCGCCTCCGTCAGCGCCAGCCACACTGGTACCGACAGACTTTGTGCGTTACTAACGGTATGTTGGATGCACGACTCCAGTTCTTATCTGCAATTGGCGGCATTGAGCGACGAGTGCCACTCTAGGTACGGTGGGGAGTCCAAGTCGGGCGATGGTAAAGGTACAATCTGCAGCTGGAATATATCAATATCTATCTCATTTCCATTGGTGGACTAAGCTTACCAGTAAGGGTACTAAGTACGTAGCAGGCATGGGGTCAACGCACTCAACAGGAGCCAGATATTTGAGGGGTGTCCTGATGGGCAACCGCATTGTATAGCTGCACAGGAAGAAGGTCAAACCTGAAATTACGTCAGCATATGGAATAGGAAGGAGAAAGAAGAATGATACAAACCTGCTTTGAAGCTCATCGCGAAGCTCGTTGACATCTCGCAGAAGCCCGTTGAAATCTCGCAGAAGCGCCCTGCGATTTTCGTTGAAATCCTCCTGAATATTGCGAGAGTGCTCCTTAATATCGCCAATTTGCTCCTGAATCCAAGCGTAATGCTGCTCCTGCTCCTGCTGCATCTGGTGGATTATGGCGAGACTGGGCAGCACATTCTGGAAACGTGCAACCTCATCGGCTACACCAAGGATATGCGCATGCAAATTGACGAGGTTAGGCTGGGCCATGAGATGAAGGAAAGGATGTATATAATAGAACGAATATGAGACGAGGAAGGTAGGACGTATTAAATAAAGAACAAGATATGGATAAAGGGGTCATGACCCCGACTACTTATACACGAAACGGTTACCAAACAAAAGCCGGAGTAATGTGACATTGGACTACAGTATGTCGTGTCGTCGTGTCTCGCTCTCGAAAAGCCGGAGCCAGTCACGTGATTGACTGACTTGGCCGCGTGACTACGACTCAGCCGTGGCTACGAGTCGACTCGCCGCTGGCTTTTCCCCTTCTTGCCCCCCTTTCTGTCGCCGCGTCCCCCCCTCTCACTCTTCTCACTGTCGCTGTTTTCCCCCCATCTCCCCTCTCGCTCTTCTCTTTGTCACCGACTTCCTTCCTCTCGCTGTCCTCTCTCTCACTGTTGCCGCCATCGCTGCCCTTTGGCAGCCTGTCACACTCCCGCGCCTCTGTAAGCATGGTCAACGGTGCGTTGCGATTTGTTTTTTTTCTGACTTCTCACACTGACATTTTTATTTTATTTTCCTTCTCTCCCTTCTCTCCCTTTCGACGTCCGCTTCCCCGCCTCGTGTGACGTGTCCACCCAGGTGGCACTAGGGGCCATCGCGTTGACAGCCTATGGCGTCACGGCCACTCAGGCATCGCTGTTGCGATTGTCTGAGCCCCTGACGCCAGCGACTGGCATTAACGCGGGGCGTAGCCCCAACTCGTTGCCCTCAAGTGCAGCATCACGCTGCCCGCCTCGATACCAGCGGCGACGCCTCCCTCCCCACTGCTGCTGGAGCAGGTAGTTCTGGTCTCCGCATAACCATCGAGCACACTAGTGTCGTCATTTATGAACGAATTTGAGGAGAAGCAGGCGAGTTCTGAACATATCGGTGCTTGGTGGCGGTGCTCACAGCTATTCTGGCCAGATTAGGAATTTTCTGTGGCTCTGGGACAGCGGTCTGCTCGCTGGGACGTGTTCGACTCTCATCATGTGCTATGGGTAAAGATGGTTATGGGACCGCTTTTTCAAGGCCTAACAGACCACATTTGGTAACTCTGCTATCAGTCCCATGCTGTGCAAAGAACTATATACCTGGCCGCAATCGGTCACTGCCACCTTAGCTTCACACTTCACAGAAGTGGTAAGAACCGTCTGATAACGTCCTAGACCTGATCATTGGTTTACACCCCTTTACTATTGCGTGCGCCTGCGAACAGATGAATAGTACGAGATTCACTATGAACATCGCGGTCGGAGATTGAAAGGCTGGCTGTGTTATCCGTGAGAATTTTCTGACTTCAAGTGCACTTTGGGTGTACATCGATATTGCGCTGCAGCGCTTCAGTAGGTGTTCTTCTGACAGAAACAGGTATTTAATGTTATACCTGCCAAGGACTCATTTCCGTCGTAGTGCTCGTCGTATCTGCGGAGTAACAAAGCGATACACTGTAATTCACTTGACGAGATTCAGAACAGGTCCTGGGACTCATCAGCGTTACTCTCATGGCTGTGTTGAGAATGCATTCGTTTGCTAATGCAGTGCATTGTAGTGCTGTGCCATGGTATCTGTTACATTTGCATTTCTGCGTGCACTAGCCTAGTATTAGACTCAGGCGGGGATATAACTACATTTTAAGCCTCCCTTTTCTAAACAACATCATTACTCAATGAATTCCATCGAGTATGTCTATTCCTTATCATCCAAGTCTCACTAATCTTGAATCACTAGTAGTAGGTGCCCTCGAAAGCTCACAACTGCCGGCCCGGGTGGTCGCTTGCCACTGTTCATGCCACGTAATATCAGCAATGCTTGCTGGTCATATGATAGGATCCCTTCGATACCGATAAATGGCCGCTCTATAGGCCCAAAGATTGAAAAACGTCTTGTACGTCTCAGGAAGGATTTGTTTATTCAACAAGGGCCAGGTACAATTCATCCAGGGCAACCGCAACCACCACTAACGCTTATCCACAGGTCTGGTTTTTCATCGAGTTACAATTGGATCGCTCCCCGACGGTGTACTCCTAGAAACATTTCATTTCTATCGAGTCTCCATCATCGATGAGTTTGAGGATCCAAGGGATTGGTACAAAAACTGGCACAAGCTGGTCCACGTATGCCGACTATGGCGAAACATAGTTTTTGCGTCACCATTTAGTCTCGATCTGCAACTTTTATGCACACGGTATACGCCTGTGAGAAGACTGCTAGATATCTGGCCAGCACTGCCCCTCGCCATCGACTTAGACGATAGGTCGCCGTGGCAAGAACGCTGCATCTCCGAAGCCAACTTGGACAACTTTATTGCCGCACTGGAGCGCCGTGATCGTGTTCGCAAGGTTCGTGCCAGGACTCTATCGAGTTCCCAGCTCGGAAGAATTGCGGGGGTGATGCGGGAGCCACTTCCGGCGTTGAAATTTCTTTCAATCAGGTTAGAGGTTAGCGAGTCGCCCTTCCAGACGAGGCCCGTCCCTCTTGATCCATTCTTGAATGGATCCGCCTCTAGTCTACAACACCTCGATTTGTGGGGAGTCACAATTCCATCATTGCCAAAACTCCTCTTGTCAGCCACTGACCTTAGATCTCTTCGTCTTTGTGAAATACCGAATGATGGGTACATTTCACCCGAGCCGCTGGCAGAGTCTTTGTCCGCGTTGACCAAGCTCGAATGGCTTGCCCTCGAATTCCAATCCCCGACTATTCACCCCAAACAAAGAAGCCGGCGTCCACCTCCACTCGCCCGCTCTACCCTTCCCGCCCTCACCTTTTTGGAGTTTAAAGGTGTCAGCGAGTACCTGGAAGTCCTCGCTGCCCGAATTGATGTTCCTCAACTCGATGTCCTCAGTATCGTCTTCTTCAATCAGCTTGTCCTCGACATTCCACAAATCGGTCGGCTCACTGGACCCCTAAAGCGTCACAGATTCTCCACTCTCTCCTTGTCCTTCTCTCCAGCTGGCCCAGTCTCGATGAAGTTTTATGGGACAAACGGCCTCTCCAGTCATCACCTCGATTGGACAATCTCGTGCAAAGGAGTAGATTGGCAAGTCTTTCTCGCAGCGCAGATATGTAGCCAGACGTTGCCTCTCTGCTTCATTGTGGAACAGCTCAACATCGGTTACAACAACTGTTGGACCGCTCCGGGAGGGATTCGGCCAGATGATATCGATCCCATGCGATGGATTGAACTATTCCGCTCATTTTCCTCTGTGCAGAATCTGGAACTACCCACCAAGCTGGAGCCATTCATCGCACCTGCGTTACAAGGGCTCACCGACGATCTGGCCACGGAGGTTTTCCCCGCGCTTCAAAACATTCACATTTGGGGTGGCTCACCAGACAGAGCCGCGCAGCAAGGCGTGCAGTCATTCGTCACTGCGCACCAGCACTCCAATCGGCCTATAATTGTCCAGCGCCAGTAATGATGTGGTGAGTTCCCGCGCCGCTGTCCATTCCACCGCATTGGGTGTTGTGTCACCACTTCTTCCGTTCGCTTTCGCCAGCCTATTATCATCTTACGTAAAATGTATTGACCTCCGTATGACACTGTAGTACGGTATTGTTATCGATGGTTAAAGATAATGAAGAAATGGGTGTTCTGTGAATTGAAGCACGTCATACAAGTAAACCCGAGTTCTCGAGGTTGGGTCGACACATTCACTTTCATGTTGTGGGTAATAAATTTGGTTATACTTCCCTTGAAATGTTCAGGTCGACATTGGAGGCATTGATCTTGATGACAGCATCCTCAAGACCTCCTGGAGCCCGTGGTTGTCGAGAGCGCAGAGCTGGGTCTCCGGCCCGCGGTCGGTGGTTGCCGTGAAACAACCCCGGGTACATCCGAGTATCTTATGGCCGTATCATTTCGAGTCATATCAAATACTCAAATAAGGCTCACTCGAAAGCCCACCACTGATCGCCTTCCATCCTTCAAGCCAAGCACCTCCTTTATGCCAATAAGTGGTGACACATGGGTTCGAAGATCGAAAACGGTATTGAACGCACCTGGAAGAAATCGAAACAAGTCCCAGGTATGACTTATTTGGAACAACAGCAACCACAAACTGACCTGTATGGCGCAGGCCCGGTATCCCAACGAATGACAATTGGGTCGCTCCCCGACAATGTCCTCCTAGAAATCTTTCATTTCTATCGAGTCACCGCAACATATGAGGGTGTAAATACATGGAACTGGAAGAAACTGGTGCACGTATGCCGAAGATGGCGATACGTCATTTTTGCATCACCACTCGGACTCGATCTGCAGCTTTTGTGCACACGCCATACGCCTGTGATGGAATTGTTGGATATCTGGCCAGCATTGCCTCTCATTGTCGATGTTGACTGCCTCTCGCCAAGAGGGGTCCCCCAAGTCTTCGAGGATAGTTTGGACGACTTGATCGTTGCACTGGAATATCGTGACCGCATACGCCAGATTCGTATCCGGAGCTTATCAAGTTCGCAATTTGAACGGATCGCCAAGGTGATGCGGGAACCATTCCCGGCATTGACATCTCTTTCGTTTGGACGATATGAAGGGGAGACGGTCGTGCTTCTCGATCCATTCTTGAACGGATCTGCCCCACGTTTACAGCACCTCGAGTTGTGGAGAATTGCGATTCCATCGCTGCCAAAACTTCTCTTGTCTGCAACTGACCTTACGACTCTTCGTCTTTGTGACATACCGAATACTTCCTACATTCCGCCCGAGACAATGGTCACGTGTCTCTCCGTGTTAATAAAGCTCGAATGCCTCGGCATTGAATTCCAATCCTGGACTCCTCACCCGAATCAAAGCAATCGACATCCGTCTCACGAGGCTCGCACAGTCCTCCCCGCTCTCACAGAATTGTCTTTTCAAGGTGTCAGCGAGTACTTGGAGGTCCTCGGAGCACAAATCGATGCGCCTCTACTCGAGGAGTTCAGGACATGCTACTTCAATCAGCTTGTCATCGACATCCCACGTATCAATCGGTTCATTTGTCATCGAGGGCTTCCCAGACCAGACAATCTATGTCTGGTTTTCTGTCCTATGAGCAAGGCCATAATTCAGTTCTCTAGCTATGAAAAGGCAGTGAGAACTGATCTCGCAAACTATCTCGAGTGGATAATCCAATGTGGACGATTAGATGGGCAAGTCATTTCCGTTGTGGGGATATGCAGGCAGATTCTGCCCATCTGCTCAAGCGTGGAGCGGCTCTATATCAGGTATGGCGACTGGTCACACGGATACATTCCACTAGGAGATCAGCTAGACGGCATGGATCCTACGATATGGATCGTACTGTTCCGCTCATTTACCTCTGTGAAGATGGTGGAATTATCCATCAAGCTGGCGCCGTCCATCGCAGCTGCGTTACAGGGGCTCACATGCGAATCCTCCACGGAGGTTTTCCCCGCGTTACAAAGCATTTCAATTGTGGGGAATACATCTGACATCGAAAAAGCTGCGCAGCAAGGCATAGAGTCATTTGTCACTGCGCGCCAGCACTCCGGTCGCCCTGTAACTTTCCGAGTAAAGCACAAGCCGTATTATTGGTAAATGCTTTCCATTGTCCGTTATATCGGCATTGAGATTCGTTATATACACGATCTCTTTTACCCCAACCGAAACGTCCATTGCCTTTGCTAGCTTGTTGTCATCTCATTTCTAGCATATTGACGTCCACACACCCGGTGTCACGGTAGTATGATAATGTGTCCGTATTCCTGAGAGGGTCGTAGCGAGATGTACGGTGAAATCAAGTGTGAATGGTTCCTTAACTGGAACCTCTGCTTGCTTTGAGCGTGCAATCTTAGCCCTCAGATTCTATTCACCTTCATATTCCAGCTTCTCTCTCACCCACCAATGTTTTTGGTTTTACCCTAGCTGCCAGCATTTATGTCAGTGTGAATGCCCAAATGAAATGTGGAGAAGGAAAGGCACAAAACTGAGGGTGCCGCGAGCGACGGGCCATAACTTACCACGACGGTTGCAAAGCGGCCCGGACTCCCGCCCATCCCCAAATGACATCACACTTTGCCAGCGTCAGTGACAGCCCCGTACGCCAACAGCCTCGCTAGTCCCCATCTTCTCTGATCCACCCAGAAACAGCCGCGCCAAGAGGGCGCATAACTATTCTGAATGTGAGGACAGATTTTGTGATATTATTGGACTATGGTTTTAGGCTGTTGAGTACAAGGGCAGGAACAGGGACGGAAGGGTATGGTTTAGGTCGCTGATATTACCCTCACACTGCTATCACATGCGTCATGCATATTGGTTACTGCCTATCCAGGCTACCCCCATCCCTGGCCATGCGTCATCTGAACACGTGGGCCCAAGGTACATTGACATGGGCGAGCCCGGTCTCTGTGTCAACATCAAGTGCAGCGTCATCATTCCGTGGCGCCAGGACAGCCTCTGTAGTCCCCGTGATGCTATTTCAAGACCCAACAGACGGCAAACTCTGTGCTATAGCCTTACTTCTTTGCCCCAATTATTGCGCCCATAGCTAAATGGAAACCGCCAGTCGGCGATGACCGGGATGGCTGTGTAATCCACGTATCTTGAGTTTTCTTTAGCCTACAAAACCTTTACGCACTTACCGGTATGGCACTTCAGCGCTTAAGCAGGCATTCTCAGCAGCGGGTTTTTAATGTTCTACCTGTTGAGGGCGCGTATTCATTATGGTACTCGTCGTAGTTGTGGACAATAAAATGTTCCACTGTAGTACACTTAACGAGATTCATTGGGTTTTGGGCCTGCCATCGCCAAAATGGATACCGTTATCATGTCGTGGCTGTGTTAGGTCTGAGAAGGTGCCCTGTGTTGTGGTCTGTTTCTGTAAAACGTGGGTGCATCTGGCCGCGATATAACTGTCACTCAAGTCACTCACTTCTCAGCCTTACACTGCCGAGTCAATGAATCCTATTGAGTATGTCATTATCCCAATAATATCGGGTACCACTAATCTTAACCTAGGCCCACTCAAAGGCCCACGACCACGAGTGGCCTCCTGCCATCGCTCCAGCCGAGAAATCTCAGCACCGCCAGCCAATCACCCATAAAGAGCCCTTTCGTGTTGATAGATGGCCACTCCATAGGCTCCCAGTCACAGATCGAAAAGCAAGGTTCGCGTCACAGGAAGAAATTGTTTATTCAACAAGGACCAGGTAGTAGTACTCACCTTGAGCGACGGCAAGCAATATTTAACTTGGATGGTTGTAGGCCTGGTGTTGAAACTAGTGACGATTGGATCACTCCCTAATGAAGTTCTTCTACAAACGTTCCAGTTCTACCGAGTTGCCCCCATCGATGAGGATGGGCTCCCAATTGCATGGCACAAGGCTTGGCAGAGGCTGGTGCATGTATGCCGAAGATGGCGAAGCATCATCTTTGCCTCACCACTTGGCCTCGATCTGCAGCTCTACTGTGGACTGGGAACACCCGTGAGAAAACTGCTGAATGTGTGGCCAGCATTGCCTCTCAATATCCAATTGCCATCTGATGATGAATGGGAAAGACACCAAACAAACTGGGAAGACAGATGGGACAATGTCATTGCTGCAATGGAGTGTCATTATCGCGTACGCAGGGTTGCACTTGCCGACCTATCAAGTTCTCTATGGGCACAAGTTTCCACGATGATGCAGGAGTCATTTCCGGCATTGGCCGATGTCGATTTATGGTGTAAGCCAAATCCGGGTTATGTGCCTCTGCTCCCCGATACATTCTTAAATGGATCCGCCCCACATTTACAATCTTTCAGTTTGGCGGGCATTTTCTTTCCGTCATTGCGAAGGTTCCTCTTGTCCACAAGTGACCTGACATATCTCCATCTTTTTGAGATACCGAATGATGGGTACATTCCTCCCGAGGCGATGGCGACATCTCTATCCGCATTGACAAAGCTCAAAGTCCTTACCATCGAATTCGCATCCCCGACACCTCAACCCAAACGAAGAACGCGACTCCCGCCTCCCCACACTCGCTCTGTCTTCTCTGCTCTCACTTCCTTGAACTTCAAAGGTGTCAGCGAATACCTAGAAGTCCTCGTGAGCCACATCGATGCCCCAATTCTCGAACAGTTAGAAACGTGCTTCTTCAATCAGCTTGTCTTCGATATTCCACAAATCAGTTGGCTCATGGGTAACCTAAGTATTCCCAGGCCACCCGGTCTTTTTCTGTATTTCTCGCAGAATGACAAAGCCAGTTTTTCCTTCTGTTGGCCACAAACGGGACCTCGTGATAGGCATTTCATCGATGTTGAAGTCCTTGGAAAGGGGTTGGATTGGCAAGTATATTCTGTAACACAGATATACAACCAAATTCTGCCTCTCTTCTTCAGCGTGGAGTGGCTCAACCTCAACGTCGAGTACGACGACCGGTGGGGCGGCATCGAACAGCCACCGAGAATGCAACCACAAGACATGGATAACAGGCAGTGGCTCGAACTGTTTCACTCATTTACCTCTGTGAAGCGTCTAGAGATATCTGATGAGCTGGAGCCGTTCATCTCAGCCGCGTTACAAGGGCTCACCCAAGAATCGAACACTGGAGTATTGCCCGCGCTGAACAGTCTTTCCATTGTTGGAGATCATGATAGGGCGGCACAGGAAGGGATAGAGGCATTCGTCACTGCGCGCCAGCACTCGGATCAACCTGTGTCTTTTCATCGCTTGAAATATTGGACAGAAATTTCTCCTCTGTGGTGATATATACTTCATATTATCTGTTCTTTTAGCACGGAGTTTCTACCGATTTCTGTACAGATTTCGTTCGATTCACAAAAAGTCCATTGCTTTTTCTAGTTACTATTCGAGTGTGAAATGTACTGACCTTTGCGAGACTGATGTTGTCCCTAGCAGATTATAATTTCAGATGAAATGGAACACGTCGTGGCGAACGAGGGACATTAATTGAATTACAACCCGACGTTTCCATCTGCACGCGTCCTCAGAAGTGTCAAGATCTCAAAGTTATTCGTTTCGCACCTGGAATTCATGGTCCGTGTGCACGTGACGACCTGGTGGAAGTGGGAAGTGGTAGAGGTGTTGGGCGGTGGATGAGCATGGCGGTGGGGAAGTCCACGGCGAGGGATCGACGAACATTGCCGTTGCGCTGGCCAACGCTTTCAAGCTTAGTAGCTGATCCCACGGTCACGGTAGCGCTGTCGAACCTGCCAGGGCTGGTGACTGGCGACTATACCCTATCCGATGACGTCCGTCACCTGGCGCGTCTTACTGTAGCATTCAGTCTCGCTTTTTCTCCTTGCTGTTAGAATAGTTATTCCGAAGGCAAGCATAGCCTGAGGGAAGTGGCTACTATGATTGAATCGCCCACCAGTACTGGGAGGCCATTTCACCGGGGGCGAGCTTCAGCGCCTTTATTGGAAGAGGCGCTCTCTTCTGGGTTAACGGGTTGGTGTAAATGGAAGCATTACAGTAAGCGTCATCATCGCCAGCAAGCCTGAGAGGCCCTGGGAATGAGACGAGCCCGAGGCTGCTCCGTAGTGCACGTGATATATTACATAATGAAATGTAAGGCGACGCGGCCGCGGGTTGTCGAAAAAGAGATTGAAACCCTTCACTTAATTTTCCTCGCGTTGCAGGATATCAGGGCACTACCCACGACCCATGGTCATTGGTGAACTTGAGGCCAGTGCGCGAGGGTTCTAGCAGAGGTGCGAGGGTGACTAATGTAAGTTCTGTAGCAGAAAAAAGGCATGAAGCAGCTTTACCGGAAAAGTGGGATTGCCGCAACACCGTGACGTGTGTCATCGTCATCGTTTTCCTTCCGACTCCTGCAATTTCATCGCGCCGTAGGTCTTCGATTCACCAGAGGGGCGTGGACAGCGGCTCACGTTGCATTGTGTACTCCTCCATTGTCGCTTCTCTGCAAGTTCTCGCTCGCGGTGAAATCAAGTATCTCCGCACTCTGGATTCACGGCGTGATACGTCTGTGATCATGCTAAATGTCATAGGCGGCAGGCCCAGATCGGATCACGGAGGGAAAATACAGTGACCCAATCTCAAAATGCTCTAGTCTAGGGGATGACAGAAATCGGCAATTACATACAGACAGAAGGGAACTAATTTAGTAAGTTACAACGATGCCACGTTACGATGGTGTCAGACTGCCAGTGTCTCCGATGACAGCTTTCACGGTATCGCATCTCCGGCCGTCGCGGCTGAGTCGGAGTTTGAGTAATATATTGAATTCAACATAAGTTACTGTACAGTACAACTTGAACGTACTGTGTACTACACCGAGAAGACTCCACACGTTACCCCACTGCAAGTCCAACTTCTTTGAAGCATTCCCTAAGCAAAAACGCTGTTGCCTGTCAACGGATGATTCTAGGTAAGACTCATCTGTAACAACTTGTAAGGACGATTGCTGAGTTATGTGGTGTGGTGTAGGCCAGGTTTTACAACGAGTAACAATCGGATCTCTCCCCGACAATGTCCTCGTAGACATATTTGATTTTTATCAAGTTGTCATCAACAACGACCATCGCGAATATCCATGGAATTGGGAGAAGCTGGTGCACGTATGCCAACGATGGCGATACCTCATTTTTGATTCACCAATCCGTCTTAATCTGCGACTTTTTTGCAACGGGAAATCTCCAGTGAGGGACCTGTTGGATATCTGGCCACCATTTCCTCTCGTCATCCAAGCCGACTACCACACATTGAAATTATGGCCCCAGTCAGAATCGGACGACGTCGACTCGGAAGACAGCTTCTTCGGCAACGTCGTTGCCGCATTGGAGCGTCGTGATCGCATACGCCAGATTGATATCGCCAATATACCGGATTTTTTGTGGGATGAAATTGCCAGGGCAATGCAGGGACCATTTCCAGCATTGAGGTCTCTGTCGCTCAAGTCAGATGAGGTGTCAGTGCTTCCTCTTTCTAAAACATTCTTGAATGGATCCGCGTCGTGTCTTCAAGAACTCGCCCTCAGGGGGATCTCATTTCCGTCCTTGTCACGACTCCTCTCGTCTACCAGCGACCTCACATCTCTTTGCCTTGTCGCTATCCCTAATTCTACCAGTGGGTACATCCCACCCAAGAGAATGGCCACATGCCTGTCCGCGTTGCCAAAGCTCGAAACTCTCGTCATGAGTTTCGAATCCCCTACCCCTCGCCCCCGACGAAGTATCCTGCCACAAACCCGGTTCGTTCTATCCGCTCTCACTGTGTTGGATTTCAAAGGTGTGAGCGAGTACCTGGAAACCCTCGCAGCCCGAATCGATGCACCTCTACTCGATGAATTCCAGATAAAGTTGTCCCATCAGCCCGTCTTTGACATCCCCCAAACCATTCGCTTTTTCAGTCACCTTGACACATTCAGGCTATCCAGTCTTACCTTGTCATTCACTCTGTTTTTGAACGCCTCTTTATCTTTTTCCTCGCGTCATTCCACGTGTCCTTCCTCGTGGAAAATCTCGTGCCAAAAGTTAGATCAGCAAGTCAGTTCTGTAGCGCAGATATGCAGCCAGATTCTGCCCTTTCGCTCCAGCGTCGAGTCACTTGACATTCAGTTCTCCAGTGTCCTCGACTTGTTGGTAGAAGAGGAGATACCCGATCCCACGCTATGGTCCCAACTTTTTCACTCATTTCCCTCTGTCCAGAATCTGGAAATACCCGCCCTGTTAGAGCCGTCAATCGCAGCTGCGTTGCAAGGGCTTACGGAAGAACCATCTGCCGAAGCATTCCCCTCGCTATCCAACCTCTCCATAGTCGGGAATATGCCGGACGAAACCGCGCAACAAGGCATACAATCATTCATCGTGGCCCGTCAGCAGGACGATCGCCCGATCGCTGTCACTCGACGGATGAGGACATTGTGAGCTGGCGCAACCATCGTCCTCGGAAATCCTGCAACCTCTTTCTTCTACCATCTGCCCTAGTATTAACACCTTACTTTCCGTGGACTGACCGGAGGTATTCCACCAACCCGTTCCCTACACCAGCCCACGTCGTGTTCACCAAAAAACTCTCTACTACCCTATCTGTCTCAGTTTCGTTAATGATGTTCTGGAGCGCTGCGCATTTAGTTTGGTTTGCTTATCTCTCTTTTATCTTTGATTACTTAGTGTTGTTGGTCTTCAGTTCGCGACCCATTCAACTCCTTACCATGCTTTCATGTCCTGGACTCACTAGCAGACATCCCTTTCTCACTATCAAACTATATTTGGGCTCGGATACCCTCATACCTTTGTTTACCCTGTCTTTCTGTTATTTCGTTACATTTTAGACTACGGATGGTTGAGGTAATTTCATAAAATGTTCTTAAGCACTGTTTCGGAGAGCGTCCCATGGTGGAATGAAGGAGCGACGAGGAAGTTGTTTCGCTAGCCCCCACTTCTGTTTGTATGCACCCGAGCCTTACGCGGGTTCTTGAAGAAGATATTGGCATTAGCAATCACGGTAAGCGCTCTTGTGTCGTCATTTTCTCGAAGCCTAGTTGAGGGTTCTGTAATGGAAAAAATAAAAAGAGGGCTATAGAGGGAACGTTGTGAGGAAACGCATCTCTGCATCATCTTAGCTGTTTTCCTCACCATGGAAAGACTTTGTAGCGAGGGGAATCCTTCGGTAGCTGATTCTCCGGTGAGACCTTGCAAAGCACCGGAAGAAACAGCGCCCAAGGCATATATCGTCCATCGCAGCCCGCCAGCCGTCGAATGGTCGGTCGCCCTTTGGCCTTTTCTCGTCGCTCCAATTGAAGTCCATCATAAGGTTCGCGAGGCCATGGATTGTATTGGAAGAGGGGTTCATTTCTGGGCCAAGGAACTAACTAAAACGGAAAGAATCAAGTGTCATTCATCGCCAGAAAGAGGCCTGGGAATGAGACCACAACGAAGCGCAGATGCCAAAGTGTACAATAAGAGGGCGCGCACTGGCAACGCCGCAACTGGCAGGTGAAATGTGCACGTGATACAGTACGTACAAACTATCTGCGGTCCACGTTCCTTCCTCCCCACAAATCTTTCTTCTGCAAATGATATATCCCAACTGGCATTTTCTCTTCATTCTCTTTCACAGTTTCAATCCTCACCCTTCACTTCAAACGTTTTTAATAAGATCGAAACTGTGCGTTGCAGGCCCCGTTAGACGTCTCCTCACCGTCAACTTTCTACCCGTTAGGCTATCATGGTGAACACGCTACGTGCTTCCACCTTCCGTCCCATTAGCCAGCCACCCTTTCCTTTGTCTCAAGCGAGGTTTTGAGGCACTTTCTCAGCCCTTCTCCACCGCTCCTGGTAATGGCTTGTATTGGGTCATCCTCAACGCCGTCAGGCTCGAGTTCAGGTGGCACCCTTGAGATGTCCAGTTCCGCGATTTCAACCCAGGGAGTCTTGGCAGGAGTTCGGGTCTCTTATTGCCATGTAAGTTCTTTGTGATACCAGTTAGGTCATTGTCGATCTGACCCACCAACAGCGAGCCGAATGCATCCCTCGATGATCCTTTGCTGCAACTAGTTTCCTTTCAAACTTTCTTAACCCGCCTGCCCCGGCTCCGAACCCTAACCCTACTCAGGCTCAAGTATTTTCCCTGGCAATCTTCGTGGCACGTTGCTAAAGGCGTGTGGTCAAGTTCTGTACCTTTCCATGTGGTGGCAGTGCCCAAGAAAACTATTCTGATCCGATTCAGACTTGGGCCATCCTGTGGCGCCAGGATAGCCGCTCTCTGTTTCGGGACGGGACCAACTCTCACGTATCATGGGTGAAGATGAGCATCTGGTCGACCTGAGGGACGATGGGTATGCTACGAGGTACCTGATGTTCTACTCGAGGACACTGTGGGCATCCATTATGATTGCCAGTGTGTGATCGTCGAGTTCGCGGACAGCAAGACGCTACATTGTGGCACAATTGACGATATTCTGAGTAGGTTCTGGGAGCCAGTGCTGCGGAAATAATTGTCGTGATCAGAGTACTACTCCCATGGCTGTTGAGAATGTATATATTCGCTAATGCGGTGTATTGGGGCGATGTGTACTGGTACGTCTGCGGCCATACATGAGTCCTATCTAGTGCGCTAATATACAAAGTGCCACCAATCTAGTATTAGGTGTACCCGAGGGTCCATCGCTGTGAATCGTCACCTAATATCCGTCGAGTCAAGTAATCTCGGTATCGCCTAGATAACTGACCATTTTGTTTCTCCTATAAGTCCCATGCTGTATAAGGGAGACTAACCCTGACCACAATCAACCACTCCCATTATGCGTCCCATATAGTACTCTCATATTTCACGAACCTAATGCCACGGGGTCTGGTCACTGCCAATCGATATCATTGCGCCCGTGGCTAAATGGAAAGCACAGGATTTGGCTGTGACCGAATTGGCTGTGTAATCGATTGCATGAACCTTAAGTTCGCCTTAGTCTTTACGCCGACATTGCACTTCAACGCTTTCAAGCTAGTGGTCACCTGAGACATCCTCAGAAGTGGGTTTGTGATATTCTACCTGCTGAAGGCGTGTATATTGATTATGGTGTTCGTCGTATCTGTGGACAACAAATTCTACCGTGACTGTAGTACGCTTGATGAGATTCATTCGGTTCTGGGACCACCATCGCTATCAGCATATTAGTGTCGTGGTTGTGTTAAGCCTGAGAAGGCGCCCTGTGTTGCGGTCTGCTTCTGTACAGTGTGGGTGCATCTAGGCCGGTCTAGGCTCTCTGGCTGTGATATAACTATCCCTCAAGTCAGCGACTTCTTAGCCATACACAACTGTCAATGAATCCTATTGAGTACTTCTCTTTCCCTCATTATTGCAATGCTCCGACCGAGCAATCTCAGCAGACAACCATCCCTTTGGAGCCCTGTTTTGTCAATAGATATCCTGGAATCGCTTCTCATCGAGCATGTTTCGCTTCTCAAGAGGGAAATGTTTGCTCGACTAGGACTAGGTGGTAGTACTCATCTTGAGCGACTGCCAGCGCAGACAATATTGACTTGTCTGGTGCAGTCACTTTGTTGAAGCGAGTGACAATCGGATCACTCCCTGATGAAGTTCTCCTAAAAGTGTTCCAGCTCTATCGAGTCGCTGTCATCGAGGACACGGATCAAGGTAGTTGGTACAGGACTTGGCCGAAGCTTGTGCACGTATGCCGAAGATGGCGAGGCATCACCTTTGCATCACCGCTTACTCTCGATCTCCAGCTTTACTGCGGACCAGAAACACCTGTGAGAAAAACGCTGAATGTGTGGCCAGCATTGCCTCTCGTCATATATGGGTTCAACGAATCAGAGGAAAGATGCCACCCAGACTGGGAGGACAGATGGGACAACGTCATTGCCGCAATGGAGTGTCGTGGTCGCGTACGCCACATTGGTTTCGCCAACCTATCAAGTCCTCTTTTATGGGATCAACTTTCCACGATGATGCAAGAGTCATTTCCGGCATTGACCGAGGTCTCTTTATGGTGTAAGCCTGATCCAGGCCATGTGCCTGTGCTCCCCGATTCATTCTTAAACGGTTCCGCCCCTCGTTTACAACATCTCTGTTTGGAGCGCATTTTCTTTCCATCATTGCGTAAGTTCCTCTTGTCTACAAGTGACCTGACATCTCTCTTCGTTTCTGAGATACCGAATGATGGATATATTTCACCCGAAGCGATGGCGACATCTCTATCTGCATTGCCAAAGCTCGAAACTCTTGCCATCGAATTCGCATCCCCGACACCTCAACCCAAACGAAGAGAGCGACTCCCGCCTCCCCACACTCGCTCTATCCTCGCCGCTCTCACTTCCTTCAACTTCAAAGGTGTTAGCGAGTACCTAGAAGTCCTTGCGGCCCGAATCGATGCCCCTATGCTCGAGTGGTTCAAGACAAGTTTCTTCAATCAGATTGTCTTTGATATTCCACAAATTAGTCGGCTCATTGGTACCCTGAGGACCCCCAGGCCATCCGGTCTTTCCCTGTGTTTATCGCAGAATGACAAGACCAGTGTCTGCTTCTCTTGGCCACTGGCACCAACGGGATCTCATTGCAAGCCTTATCTCAAGGTGATAGCCCTTTGCAAACGGTTGGATTGGCAGGTATTTTCTGTAAAGCAGATATGCGACCAAATTCTGCCTCTCTGCTCCAGTGTGGAGTGGCTCAACATCGAGTACGGCGACCAGTGGCGCTTCAGACCTCCGCCAATAAAGTGGCCAGATGACATGGATCACAGGCTCTGGCTCGAATTGTTCCACTCATTCATCTCTGTCAAGCGTCTAGAGATATCCGATGAGCTGGAGTCGTTCATCGCAGCTGTATTACAAGAGCTTACCGAGGAATCGGCCACTGGAGTATTCCCCACGCTGAATAGTCTTTCCATTGTTGGGAATACTTCAAATCACGATAGGGCCCCCGAGCAAGGGATAGAGTCATTCGTCACTGCGCGCAAGCGCTCAGATGACCCTGTGTCTCTTCATCGCTTGAACAGTTGGACAGAAAGCGGTCCTCTCTGGTGATAGATGCTTCCTATTGTCTGTTTTTTTCGCACCAAGTTTCGTCTACTGATTTCTTATCATCGTACAGATCTCATTTTATTCTAAATGTCTGCTGCTTTGCTAGCTACTATTATCGTGTGTAAAATGTACTGAACTTAGCGAGACTGATGTTGTATGACACCGTAGAAATCACCCTTCCAAGCAGATTTATAACAATTTCCTATGAAGCTGCTCTACAGGATTTAATCAGAGGTCCCTGGAATCGTAAAATCGCACGTGGGGAGGATGGAAAGGAGGCAGTGGACCATGTGGTAGAGGGTGACGAACGATGACGGTGGGCGTGACGATGGGAAAGACTACAACTAGGGTTCGACAAACGTGGCCGTTGGCCAACGCCTTCGTACCCAATTTGGCTCACAGCTAGCGCTGAGTTACCTCCTTCAACAGACGAAACGCACGCGAGGGCCTGCACACATGTCAGAGACATCCGTCACTTGTAACGAAAGAAAAGGTATGTGACGACTATACATGCCCGGGAAACGCGGAATCACCACAACATATCTGTCATCCGAGTCGACCTCGTCTTCCTTTCAGCAGATGCGATTTCATCGCGCAGAGGTCGAGTCACCCGAGGGGCATGGTCAGCGGCTCACGTTGTATCGTGTACTCATCCTCTATGTCGGTTCTCGGCAAGTTCTCGCTCGCGGTGAAGTCAAGTAGCTCCGCACCCTGAATTCACGCGTGATCTGTCTGTGATCATGTTAAATGGCATAAAATCGGATCACCCAGGGAAAACACCGTGACAAACCTCAAAATGCTCTGTTCTAGGAGATGTCGGTTATTATAGGGAACTAGTAAAACGATGGTGCCAGTGTCTCCGATGACAATTATATATCACGATGTTCAGTTCCGGTGGAGGAACAGGCTCTAACTCGGGGTATCGCATTTCCGACCGCCCGGGCATTGGCCGAGTCGGAGATTGAACATATGTACCACTACCACATCCGACTCGGAGCCTGACTCGGAGAAGACTCCACACGTCACCGCCAGTCCAACTTCTTTAAACCATTCCATGGGCAGAAACGTTCAAGTTGCCGCCCGTCAACGGGTGATTCTGGGTAAGGCTCATCTGGAACAACTCGAGCCATAACGATTGCTGACTTGTGTGGTGTTGTGTAGGCCCAAATTCACAACGAGTCACAGTCGGATCTCTCCCCGACAATGTCCTCGTAGAAATATTCGATTTTTATCAAGTTCACATCCACGATTGGGAGAAGCTGGTGCACGTATGCCAACGATGGCGATACCTCATTTTTGATTCACCGATCCGTCTCAATCTGCAGCGGAGAAATCTCCTGTGAGGAAACTGTTGGATATCTGGCCACTATTTCCTCTCTTTATCCGAGCCAATTACCACCGTGAAAACTTGGATTTATCAGAACCGGGAGACGGCCACGACGAGGACTGGGACTGGGAGGACAGCTTCCTCGAAAACGTCGTTGCCGCATTGGAGCGTCGTGATCGCGTACGCCATATTGATATCGCCAATATACCGGATTTTTTGTTGGAAGAAATTGTCCCGGCGATGCAGGGGCCATTTCCAGCATTGAGATTTCTGTCACTCCAGTCAGATGATGTGTCAGTGCTTCCTCTTCCTGACACATTCGTAAATGGATCTGCCCCGTGTCTCCAACATCTTGCTCTCGACGGGGTCTCATATCCGTCGTTGCGGCAACTCCTCTCGTCTACCAGCGACCTCACATCTCTTTGTCTTTCCTATATCCCTGATTCTGCCAGTGGGTACATCTCACCAGAGACAATGGCCACATGCCTGTCCGCGTTGCCAAAGCTCGAAACCCTCGTTGTCAGTTTCCAATTATCGACCCCTCGCCCCCCACAAAGAACCCTACCACAGACCCGGTTCGTTCTATCCGCTCTCACTGTGTTCGATTTCAAAGGTGTGAGCGAGTACCTGGAAGTCCTCGCAGCCAGACTCGATGCACCTCTACTCGATGAATTTCAAATAAACTTCTACAATCAGCCCGTCTTTGACATCCCCCAAACCATTCGCTTTTTGGGCCACCTAGACTCGTTCAGTCTTACCTTGTCATTCAATCTGTTATCCAAGGCCTCTATATCTTTTCCCTCGCGTCATTCCACGTGCCCTTCCTTGTGGAAAATCTCGTGCCGAACGTTAGATCAGCAAGTCAGCTCTGTAGCAAAGATATGCGGCCAGATTGTGTCCTTCCGCTCTAGCGTCAAGTCACTCAACATTGACTACGTGAGGCTCTTCGAATCGGACTGCTTTATGGAAGAGGAGATAGTAGATCCCACGCTATGGTCCCAACTTTTTCATTCATTTACCTCTGTCCAGAGTCTGGACATACCTGCCGAGCAGTCAATCGCAGCCGCGTTGCAAGGGCTCGCGGGAGACTCATCTGCTGAAGCATTCCCCTCGCTATCCAAACTCATAGTCGACAAAATCACGCAACCAGGCATACAAGCATTCATCGCAGCCCGCCAGCAGGACGGCCGCCCTATCTCTGTCTCTCAAAGGTTTAGGACGTAGTAAGGCTGGCGTGGTCATCATCCTCGGAGTAATCCCCATTTGAGATCCTTGACCGGAGGTATGTCACCAACCCGC
Source organism: Lactifluus pinguis (assembly GCA_003313945.1). Classification (NCBI taxonomy): domain Eukaryota; kingdom Fungi; phylum Basidiomycota; class Agaricomycetes; order Russulales; family Russulaceae; genus Lactifluus; species Lactifluus pinguis. Next base: position 27,876 of record QLPA01000951.1, read on the forward strand.
GCCCAACGCCGGCCCATGTCGTCTTCACCAAAAAATCTCTACTACTGCCCTATCTGTCTCGGCTTTGTTATTGATATTCTCGAGCACCGCGCCTTTCAGTTTGGTCTCCTCTCTTTTTGATTCCTTTGTGTTGGCACCATACATTTTCTACATCCTGGTCTCACTAGCAGACTTCACTTTCACATTACCAAACTACTCATTTGTGACTCGGATGCCTTTGTTTACCTCATTTCTCTTATTTTTCGCCACGTTTTAGACGACGGATGGTTGAGGTAACTCCATAGAATGTTCTTAAATACTGTTTCCCACGGTAGGATGAAGGAATAAAGCGGAAGTTGTTCAAGCTTCCCCAGCCCCACTTCTCTTTGTATGCTCCTGAGCCATACGCGAGTTCTTCACGAGGATATTGGCATTACCGACCATGCCACTGTGCAAAGCGTGCAAAGCCCTAAGCCACGGTGCCAGCGCCGGTTGAGATGAATCATGATTCAAATAGGAGATGACTTCATTCGGATTTTCTAATTTAACTTTATCCACCATCAGTCCCACCATCAACCATTTGTCCTGCAATCCTCGTGTTGTGGGCGAGTATACGCTATTCATCTGCTACGTAGTCACCGTGACGATGATAACGTGACTTCAGGTTGCGCGTGTTGACATGTTGACACGTTGACGCGTTGATGCATTGACGCGTTGGTTCGTTGAATGCCGTTGACTCGTCGTTGATACATTCAAGTTTCCGGTTAGATAACCTGACCCATACCGTTGAATCGTTTATGCATTCCGAGTTCTTCACCTGTCCCAGTACTTTGGCCGTCATTCCCATGTCCTCCGGATTCGCATCGCACCTACCGGTCGCCTCAAACGCCCGCACAGAGACCCCACGTTCGAGAACTTTGAACGGCCTCGAGGTGAACTGATGGGCAAGCAAAGCAAGAAGCCGTGGGGATCATTTCTGCAGGCTGCATATGCAAGTGAGTTGGTGTGCTGTGTCGAGGTCTATGTGCTAAGCTAGAACAAAACCTATCTGCAGATAAAAAGGTCGCTCTGGACCAAATCCGCGGAGATAGAGGTCTAATAGGAGATGGAGCCGGATTGATGTCGATTGGTGATGACCGGGACCTTGTGTCGTAAGTCAAGTCAATACAATATTAGCACAGCCCTATTCACTGAATCACTGGCTGTAACCTGAAGCTACCACAAGTCGCGCAGACGCCGCGTCCAGATATGGTGGAACGAACAACTGCCATCGCTAATTAACAGTTATCTTTAATACAAATGCTGCAGGGCTACAGACCATGAGGCGGTCAGTACGGTTGAGACATTTCCGTTGCTACTGTTTGACCTACATGGTAAGTGCTTGTGGTTTGTATGGATACCGTTCTGCTACTGGCACTGATACTGCGTGCATAGAGTTTTCACACGAGCAACGTTTCTTCCCGACTCGGATTGTTGTTACCCAAACACGAACTTATTACTGCAAGGGTTCCTCAGTTCTGCACCAACTCGCGTTTCAGTTGCAGTTTCATTGCAATGTTTTCACCAACTACGCCTCATTTGGGCATACAAACATAGCTCAGGTCTCTGTGCGACTCTCAAAATGTGAGTTTATTTTGGCTATGCTTCCTGGTGTTGGGCCCGTCATCTGACATGGGAATTGAGAACATTCTATCGTCGCTACCAGCAACACTCTTCAGACACGTTTCATAAATATCTCTAAATCTTGGAGGGGCTAGCTCTCACACCTCCCAATGACTTTGCTTCGCTCCCTCAGGCTCATTTATCCCCTTCCACCCAATCCCGCATGTGTTCATGCCATCCATCCCGGGAACCTGGTCTAATGCGGCAGTAATGCCGAGCGTGCTAATCTGGATCCCATCTCCTTGAGGGATTTAATGACATTTTTTCATATTAGTCCAGGTTGTGTCGTCCTGATATGTAATCAGAAATGTGGTCTGTGATAATCGGACTCGCCGAGTAGTATACGCTTGAAGGAATTGATGTCATATCTCGAGCGGTTGCCGTGCTTTCCTATTCAAAGTTGCCACAATAAGGATTGAAGATAATCGCTTGTATAGGAATGAGCAGGTACTTGACATTCTGAACCCATAACTTAATCGCCGCTCATCACGTAGTTACAGCGACCGCGACGCTGGTGCTACCTCCAATGTTGTGACACTATAAGCGCAAAGCAGTTCGGAACATGCCTACCCCAACGGCCTTACAGAATGGCTGGCATTTGGTGGGTTTCAAGCATCTATGCAGCACCCGCTGATGTGAGTTATTTACACTTTTTGTTTCGTTTTCTAGCCACTGGATGATCGATGATTATCCAACTGCTATTAGTAATCACATCCCAGCTCTTTCTTTCTATTTTTCTTTTAACCTTGATGGCGAGCAACCTCTCTCACCATCTTACAACAAGCGCACCTTTTCATCAAAGAGCTAGTGACGTCAAAAAATAAAAAATTTGATGACGAGCAATGCATACCATCTGGGACCCTCCGTTTCGCTGGATAGCGGAGCTCCTGTCTTTTCCATCGGCGAATGTGTTCTTATCAGGATTCCCGAACAGATTCAGGTAGAAGGCTATGTCGAAAACGAAGCGACCGCCGTTGGAACGGATCTCCCACCCCTTTCAACTGGATCAGGCACTCAGCACTTCGCACTCATCCGCAGGGTGAGAATCCAAGAGAATATGTCTCTCGAGCTTGAGGTCTACCCTATATTTTCCTTCACCAATACCGGTGGGGCTCTTCCCACCTACCACAGAATGAGCGACGCCGCGGCCAAAGCAGCACTTCTCCCGCTCCCACCTTTATCATCCCGACACCCCACCCCTGATGCTTTTGGAGAACCGCTTGATTTCGGAAACGGGCCAACCTATACTAAAGATTCATTCCTTCATATCATTCCTAGGCGGTTGACTATGTCTACGAAGAGAGCGGTGAGTCTTTCGTTTGATCATTGGCAGTTTTTTTTTTTGATTGCTATTGAATCCAGTTTAAACGAATGGTCCCTCCCCTTATCATGCCTTGGTCGGTGATGTTCCGCATCGATAGTTACCGAGAATCCTTGCTCCCGACTACAAGTACCCAGCAGGCGGCTTCCGGAATAACGTGGGTAACTGGCTACCCAACTATTGTCGGTGATGGCCGAGGAGAGAAGGCAGCTGAGGTGGGACAGGAGCAATTTTATGTCGAGTCGTCCCACGATCCCATAGTTCTCGAAGATGTTGATGAGGATGCGGAGGGCCCAGATGCTACCACGAGAGACGAACTCTTCTTGCTCGCGCACGGCAGTCCGATATGGATGAAAGAGCTTAGAAGATACTTGGAAGAAGAAGAGAAGGAGAAACAACAGATACAGAATGAACGTATGGCGAGATTGGCCCATTGGAGGGAAGACATAGCTAATCTCAATGAAAACTGTTGAGATCGAGGCATGGGCCTCACTGTTCCACGTATTTCCACTTCAGAAACTTCTACACAGTACGAATTAATGATACGAAACATACGAATACAATTCCGCTGTATTTCTTCCATCTCCTAATTCATCCCTGCCTGACAATAAGTGTGACGCATGGTGTGCTACTTCCTATATCTTTCCCAATGCCCAGCTTTATACTTCCAACTTGATCAAAGATAGACATGCGGACAATGAGAAGCAAAGGCTCGCCAAGAGCGTGCGACCATGACGTTCCGCGTGAGGGTCGTACGCCCAGCTTATCGCACACGTAACATTAAAGCAACGCTAGCGCAACATGTCCAAACTGTTGTCCGCGGTATGCAGGCTCTGCAGGTACAGTGATATGCATCAGTTTCTCCGGTTAGGGAGTCAGGAAGACATACTACTTAACCTCGAATTCGCAATCCTCTCGCGCGGATTGTCGAAAAAGATACTGACATCACCGCGAGGACTCTAGCGGACGTGCGAGGATTAACGAATGTAAGTTCTGTGACGAAAAAAAAAGGTATGAGGCAGCTATACAGGAAACGTGGAATTTCCACAATATATGTCGTCGTTGTCGTTGTCGTCTCCCTTCCAACTCATGCGATTTCATCGCGCGGTAGGTCGAGTCACCAGATCGAGCGACATGGACAGCCGACAGCGGGTCACGTCGTATGGTATTCTCCACCTCTAGTGTCACTTCTCTGCAGGTTCTCGCTCGCGGTGAAACCAAATATCATTCACGGGTGATATGTCTGTTAAGTATCATAGGTGAAAGGCCAGATCATATCCCTCAGGGAAAATACCGTGACAAATCTCAAAATACTCTGAACTAGGGGATGACAGTTATCGGCAATTACATGCAGACAGATATGGAACTATTACACTGACGATTCCAGTTATCACGATGCTCAGGCAGAGGAAAAGGAGGAACAAACTCAGAGTCGCAGTATCGCATCTCGGAGTCTGAGTCCGGCCGCTGGGGGCGACTCGGAGTCGGAGTTGCGTAATATATCGAATTCAACTTTCAACTGAACTACAACATACTGCAGTATACCACATCCGAGAATACTCCACACGTCACCGTCAGTTCAACTCGTTTGAAGCATTCTATGAGCAAAAGAATTGTTGCCTGTCAACGGAGGGTTCTAGGTAAGACTCATCTGGACAACTCGAGCCATAACGATTGCTGAGTTGTGTCCCAGATCCACAACGGGTCACAATAGAATCTCTCCCCGACAATGTCCTCCTAGAGATATTCGATTTTTATCGAATTTATCAAGCTGTCATCTATATAGGCCATTTCAAACCACCATGGAGTTGGGAGAAGCTAGTGCACGTATGCCAACGATGGCGATACCTCATTTTTAATTCACCAATCCGTCTCAATCTACGGATTTTATGCACAAAGGATTCTCCTGTGAGGAGTCTATTGGATGTCTGGCCACCCTTTCCTCTCGATATCCAAGCCGACTTCTTGAATCAATACCCCAAGTCAGAATCGGACGACTCCGGCCACGACTTGGAAGACAGCTTCTTCGACTCGGACAACGTCGTTGCCGCATTGGAGTATTGTGGTCGCGTGTGCCAGATTAGTATCAGCCATCTTCCAGATTTTGTGTTGGAAGAAATAGTCGCGGCAATGCAGGTGCCATTTCCAACGTTGAGACGTCTGTGGCTCAATTCAGATGACTATAACCGTGGCGAGTCAACGTTTCCTCTTCCTGATACATTCTTGAATGGATCCGCCCCGTGTCTTCAATCTCTCGCTTTCACGGGGATCTCATTTCCAACGTTGCCACGACTCCTCTCGTCTACCAGCGACCTCACATTTCTTGATCTTTCCGATATACCTAATTCTGGGTACATCCCACCCGAGACAATGGCCACATGCCTGTCCGCTTTGCCAAAGCTCAAAACCCTCATTATCAGTTTCAACTCTGAACCCCCGAACCATCGCCCCCCATTGTCACAGTCCCGGTTCGTCCTACCCGCTCTCGCCATGTTTGAGTTCGGAGGTACGAGTGAGTACCTGGAAGTTCTCGCAGCCCGAATCAATGCACCTCTACTCGATAAATCCCGCCTAGCCTTCTCCCATCAGCCCGTCCTTGACATCCCCCAAACCATTCGCTTTCTTGGTTACCTAAACTCGTTCAGGCCATCCGGTCTTACCTTGTCGTTCACTCGGTTTTCCAACGCTTCCATATCTTTTCACTCGCGTCATTCCGCCGCATCTCCTTCCTCGTGGAAAATCTCGTGCCAAATGTTAGTTCAGCAAGTCAGCTCTGTAGCACAGATATGCAGCCAAATTCTGCCCTCCTGCTCTAGCGTCAAGTCTCTCAACATTGAGTACGTGAAGACCCGCGAATCGGACTACTTGATAGAAGAGGAGATAGTAGATCCCACGCTATAGTCCCAACTTTTTCACTCATTTCCCTCTGTCCGGAGTCTTGCCATACCTGCCATACTAGGAGAGCCGTCAATCTCAGCTGCGTTGCAAGAGCTCGCGGGAGAATCATCTGCTGAACCATTCCCCTCGCTATCCAAACTTTCCATAGTCGTGGATATGTCGGACGAATTTGAAACCGCGCGACAAGGCATACAATCATTCATCGCAGCCCGCCAGCAGGACGGTCGTCCTATCGCTATCTCTAGACGGCTTAGCTCTTTAACCAGCCCATGGTAGATTCTGGCGATCCTGGACTGGAGGTATGCCACCAACCCGTGCCCTACGCCAGCCCACGTCGTGTTCACCAAAAAAATCTCTACTAACTTACTACCCTATCTGTTTCGGTTCCGTTGTTGACATTCTTGATCGCGGCGCATTTACTTTGGTCTCCTTATCTTTGATACCTTAGTGTTGGTCTCCGTCTCCTCTGGTCTTCATTTCGCGACCCATTCCCCTTCTTACCATGCTCTTCTGTCCTGGTCTCACTAGCAGACCTCCCTTTTGCACTATCAAACTACATTTGTGATTCGGATACTCCTCATACCTTTGTTTACCCCCGTTTTTCTTGTATTTTCGCTTACATTCTAGACTGGGGATAGATGAGGTAACTCGATAAATTGTTCTTAAGCACTTTTTGGAGAGCATCCCCACGCTGGGATGAAGGAACGATGCGGAAATTGTTTCCCTATTAGCCGGGTCGTAAGTCATGTCAATAACGTGTGCATTACTTTGCTTGCAACTGAAGCGGTCGTAATCACGCTCGCTGGCCGTGAGCTGTTGGAATTGTCTTACCTAATCCTTGTTTCCTTTTTTTAGCCACCGGATGATTATCCGACTGCTCTTAGTACTAGTAATCACGTCACGGACTCACGGTTTCTTTCAAGCTTGATGGCGAGCAATACAGCATACCATCTGGGACCCTCTGTTTCGCTGGATCGTGGAGCTCCTCTCTTTGCCGTCGGCGAATGTGTTCTTATCAGGACTCCCGAACAGATCCAGGTAGAAGGCTATGTCGAAAATGAAGCGACCGCCGTTGGAACAGATCTCCCACCCCTTTCAACCGGATCAGGCCCTCAGCACCTCGCATTCGTGCGCAGTGTGAGCATCCAGGATATGTCTTTCGGGCTTGAGGTCTATCCTATATTTTCCTTCACCAATACCGGTGGGGCTCTTCCCACCTACGATAAACTGAGCGACGCCGCCGCCAAAGCAGCACTTCTCCCGCTCCCACCTTTATCATCCCGACACCCCACCCCTGATGCTTTTGGAGAACCGCTTGATTCCGGAAACTGGTCAACCCATAAAGATTCATTCATTCATATCATTCCTTGGCGGTTGACTATGCCTACGAAGAGATTGGTGAGTCTTTCGTTTGATCATTGGCAGTTTTTTTATTGCTATTGAATCCAGTTTAAACGAATGGTCCCTCCCCTTATCATACCTTTGTCGGTGATGTTCCGCATCGATAGTTACCGAGAATACTTGCTCTCGACCACAAGTACCCAGCAGGCGGCTTCCGGAGTAATGTTAGTAACCAGCTCCCCAACCATTATCGGTGATGGCGGGGGAGAGAAGACAGCTGGGTCGGGGCTAGAGCAATTCTATTATGTCGAATCACCCCACGGTCCCCTAGTTCTTGAAGATGTTGATGAGGATGCGGAGGACGCAGATGCTACCCTGAGAGATGAGCTCATCATGCTGGCGCGCGACAGTCCGATGTGGATGAATGAGCTTAGAAGATACTTGGAAGAAGAAGAGAAGGAGAACGAACAGATGCAGAATGAGCGTATGGCGAGATTGGCACGTTGGCGGGAAGACATAGCTATGTGAAAACTGTTGAGATCGAGGCATGGGCCTCACCGCTCCACGTATTTCCACCTCAGAAACTTGTACACAGCACGACTTAATGATACGAATAGATTTTAATGTGAATAGAATTCCGCTGTATTTCTCCCCACCCCTAATCTATTCCTTGTAGCGCACTGCCTGTGATAATCTTGTTAGGAACGCTCAGACCTCCTCCCTAGTGTAAGGTCAGCCACGCGGCTGGCCTCGAAACCTCGCTATGTGCACCTCATACACCTTGTCTCGTGTCTTTCCTTGATTCCCCTACTCTCGCCGTGATTCCTGGCTGATCCTCATGATTCCTGATCCCTTGTTCTCGTCCGTTTTGTTCCAATGAAAAGGGCCACGATCCATCTCGGCTATGAAACACTTACGCCTCGGCCATACCAGGATGATATAGGGCCGGAGCCGCCGTACACGTACACGGCATGTCACAGCCTGAGGCCTGACACTGACGTGGTTTCTATGCGGGCGAGTTCCGAGGCTCAGCAGACGATACCGGTCGATCATCTAGTCAACGATAACACTTTGATGACGTCAGCAACAAGCGCCAGGCATATCAAGAGCGGGCGCTAGCAATGTTTACGTGTCATGGAAGTCGACGACCTGTCTCAAACGGTAGTATTGGACGGCGAATTGACCGAACATACCAGTAAGTACGGATATTATGTGACTATGTCAGAGAAGTGTCATATTCCCCTGACCGACCCTATCACGAGCCTTCTCAATTCTGCCGAATGCGAACTTTTGCGTATTCTACGTACCTGCCTCATGCACCCCTCAGGAACTGGAACCTTCCATGATCGCGAATTCGGGCCATTTCTTCTCACATTCCGAAAGCAAGTCATTGTAATCTGAACTGAAAGGTATGTTAAAGCGATAAGGTAGATTGCCGCTGCTTCAAGTTCTACCCCGAACTTGACATGATTTCTGCTAGTGCCCTCATATGGATCTCAATACGACCATTAGCACGAACGTGGGTGTACATGGTGATTTCGCAGAAGATCTCCGTCCCAATTGACTTGTTTTGTTCAGCTTCTTGACGGTTGGTGCAGGGTTCGGATTGACCAAGGCCGGCTTCTTTCCGACAGAAGCCTCACGCGGTGCCGCCCAGATGGTGTTGGTGCGAAGGCTGGCAGATTGGCTGGCTTCTCTATGGCTCATCCCACAGTGCTCATCGAATCCGCTAGAACGTAGCGATGCCATGCCTTTTGTTCTCCAAGATCGTTCCTGCGTTTAATCCGCAAAACATTGGATCGCTTGTACCCCTGACCGTTGTGGGTCTGCTCTACGGAATAGCTGGCGCGGCAATGGCTTGGGTTATCAAACAACTCTTTTGGGTGCCCAATAGATTTCGGTGTGGAATACTCGCTGCAGGTGCCTGGGGGAATGTTGGTGACATCCGTATGTCTGCTATGTCAATTTCCCTCTGAACCTCAGCGAAGTTTCGTCTAGCGACGGCTATTGCAATGGGCATTACTGCATCTGCACCCTTTAATGGTGTCGATGACGAAAACCTCGCAATTGCATACATATCTATGCTGATACTTGTCTTTTTTGTGCGTCCACCTCCCCAGGCCTGCAGCGTCGACAACGTTGATTTTCCACAAGGTCACTCTGTTCCCCCTCGGAGGGTTTCTCATGATTTCCAAGGACTTTGATGGGCCAGATGTTGAATCAGAAGAACTTCGTAAAAGCATGCGCATTCGACGTAACCTGCTCGTGAAGACAGTCTTCTCTCTTAGATACCTCCCGCGCGTTTGTCGACGTTCCGAAACACGAGGCGACCTTGAGGCTAAAAGTGACTGCCAAGAAAAAAGGACTTTTTCTCGCTGTGAGACCGTGGGTAGCAAAGCAAGGGCTGAATGTACAACGCCAACCTCTACATCGCCGACTTCTACCATCGTTCCTGAGGACACCACCGTGGCTCACCTCACGCATGTTGCTGTACTCGAACGTACGCCACAAAGCTCAAGCCACCATTCCTGGTGCCGCCTCCCCTCCCGCGCAAAGTGCTTCCTAGTAGAGCTACTCAAACCCATGCCGATAGTGATTGTATTTGCCGTCGTGATTGCACTCGTGGATCCCCTCAAGGCGCTCTTCCTTCCGCCATCCGCTCACTTCAACCCACGCTTTCGCCCAGTTGCGCCCGATGGTCAGCCGCCCCTCGCCTTTGTCCTTGACACAGCTACATTCATCGGCGCGGCGAGCGTCCCGATTGGCTTGATATGCTTGGGAAGTGCGCTCGCACACTTGGCAGTGAGCTCGGGCAAGGCCTTCCCCCGAGGCGCGATCGTCGCGCTGGCGTTGGCGAAAATGGTCGTCACGCCTATTCTTGGCGTCGGTGTTACGCGATTTTTCGTGCACGTTGGGTTTATCAACAGAGATGACAAGGTGTTACAGTTTTTGTGCATGTACGTGCGACAGTGATTAGATGTGATCTTCAAAGTTCTACTTATCTGACGTTTTGCATTTAGACTGTTTTCTGGCCTTCCCACAGGTACAACCCTGGCACGTTGTTTCGCTTCTCTATTCAGTCGTGATCCGTGCTCACTAATCTAACTAGATTTATCTTACGCAAATATACTCGCCCACTGGCTCAGTGGAACATCTGTCAGCATTTCTGATTCCGCAATACGTTCTTATGCCCTTCACGATGATTGGCTTGGTTATGTATACACTCAACTACCTTTTCTGATCAGTTTCGATGACACCTTCATTAGAGGATGCAGCCTCTCTAGATCTATTCTTCCCATTCCATTCGTTGTACTAGTATATGGTTCTGGACCTAGCTTAGACTAGTTTGATGACCAAAAGTTTTGCATGCATGTACATATTGGGTACCTTGTAGACCACATGCCAGTGAGAAGGGTTGGTGGAAATAGTTTGCTTGATTAGTTCTTCATGTCTGTCTGTACGAGTACGTTACACATCAACTTGAAGTTGGCGATCAATTTTCCCTATGTGGTATGATGGAAGCCTGAGTCTGACGGCTGATTATCAATCTTTGTCCGATTACGCCGCTAGTAGCACCGATGCATTGCTTGGTGTCGTTCTGTTCAGCTATCGCCTCGTGGGAGCTACTGGGTACTTTGTACCCCCAAGTCTTGGGGCCAACGACGGAACGAAACGAGTTATGGTCACGGTAGACCTTTGGTGTAGTAAGGGAATCGACCAGGTAGTCTGTGCGCGAGCTCCGCACCATAGACAGTTAAATTCATTGAGCCACGTAACCTGAGTCTTAGGAGACTATCTGGAAAACGTCTGCACTTGTCGAACTTACTCCCAACTCGGCACAAAGAAGAAAGTTCCGAGTCACTCTCACAATCACGTGAATATATAACGTGACGAGCCCAATGCCAACTTTAGAAGGACGCTGACCAAAGAAATCCCATTGGATCGCGCTGGCTTCTCAGGAGTATAAATGGTGGGTTGGGTGTGCATCCATATCGTCGCGATAATTGCGCGATCACTTATCTGGCCTTCATGAGCTCTACCGCTGACATCAATTCTGCTGCCTTGCCCACTTTAGAGAGGTTGGGAGCCTCTGTTCCCCCCAATCTCGATGTTGTTTCCGTGGCCCAGAAATGGTTCCAAACATTCACTAACTTTATTCAGGCGGGCGATGTCAATGGTATCCTCGGTCAACTCGTGGCAGATGCTTTCTGGCGGGACATCCTCGCACTCACATGGGACTTCCGCACTTTCTACGGCAGCGACCGCATCCAGCAATTTCTCCTTGACCGTCTAGCATCCACTAAGCTCTCGACACTCCAGCTCGATGAAACTACCGCGGCTGTACAGCAGCCCTATCCGGACATAGTGTGGATTCAAGCATTCTTCACATTTTCCACGGCGGTCGGTACGGGTTCCGGGATCCTGCGCCTCGTTCCAACCCCCAGTGGAGAATGGAAGGCCCATACGGTCTTCACGAATCTGGAGAGTTTACGTGGCTGCCCGGAGCTTACCGGTCCGTTACGAGAACAAGAATCGAAGCATGGCACGTGGCCAGAACAGCGGCGACAGGAGCGCGAATGCGAGGGCCCAGATCAAAAGCCAATTGTGCTTATCGTTGGCGGAGGCCAGTCCGGGCTCGAACTCGCTGCTCGACTAAAGTACCTTGGGATCAAGACGCTCGTCGTTGAGCGAGAGGCTCGCATCGGCGATCTTTGGCGAAAGCGATACGAAGCGCTCTGCCTCCATGACACAGTGTGTACGTCCCATAGTAATGCCCCGTTGTATATCTTCCCCTGAATAAGTTGTGATTATTGTAGGGTATGACCACATGCCGTACATACCGTGAGTACCGGCCGTCCTTTCCGAGACATTGTTCAGGTGTCGGAATCTCTTGCACGTTGCAGCTTCCCGCCAACCTGGCCAGTCTTTTCGCCTGCACCGAAAGTGGATATGTTTCCTTTTCTCAGGGAATGTGTATTGACGTCACGCGCGTGCAGCTTGCAGATTGGCTTGAGAGCTATGCGCACAGCCTTGAATTGGATGTGTGGACATCATCTACTGTCACGCGGGCTTCGCAGGACCCCGAAACGAAGAAGTGGACGGTGGAGATTGAACGCGATGCCTTGGGGTCACGCACACTCGTGGTTAATCACATTGTATTTGCTGTGGGCTTTGGCGGTGGGACTCATAATATGCCCCAACTTCCCGGCGCGGTGTGTGTTCCTGAATTTATTCCGCTCGTCTGTCTAACTTTGAAAGTCCAGGAGGAATTCAAAGGCATCATCGTGCATGCTGGTAATTACACAAAGGCCAAAGATTATGAGGGAAAAAAGGTAGTTGTGGTAGGGGCTTGTACATCCGGTATGCCCATATCAGTTTATGCAGAATAAGCTTTCATTTCACGAAATGAATGACAGGTCACGATGTAGCAAAGGACCTCCACGACCATGGTGTCGGTGTGTTCCTAGTTCCTCCTTTTTGATGTACCCTCGTGACCCGGCGTTCACCAGATGTGACCATGTTTCAGCGGAGCTCGACCTATATCATGTCTGTCAAGCATGGTATTCCAGGTGTCTTTGGAGGTTCGTGCTTTCGCTATGCGCGCCTGGTACTGGTAATTGACGCCCTGGATGTTGGTGGAAATAGGCCTCTATTACGAAGGCGGACCATCACCCGATGTCGCCGATCGTATCAATGCATCCTTCCCGAACTATATCCAGAAACCTCTCCATCAACGGATTGTTGCAGACATTGCAGACAAGGATAGGTTCGTGTATGAGTGGCTCCACAGACACCACATCCTCAGGCACAATTTTAGGGAGACTCTAGATGGGCTTCGCCGAGTTGGTTTTAGACTAAACATGGGTATAGATGGTTCAGGGTTCATATTACTCGCGTGGAGCAAGGCCAGCGGGTACTACTTCGGTGCGATGATTCCGGACTTTCTCTCACAGAAGCATAAACGCGAGGCACAGATGTGGGCGCGAGCCAGCTGATAATTGATGGCAAGATCAAACTCAAGAACGATAGCCAGCTATCTCGCTTTACACAAGACGGCCTGGAGTTCACGGATGGGAGTTTACTTGATGCGGATGCCGTGATTTTTGCGACTGGGTAAGATCCTTCACATTCTTTTGAACCCTAGTAGCTCATGGCGTTCAGATATGGTGATGCACGGGACCCACTGCGTTCCATACTTGGACCAGAAGTTGGCGCGCGTCTGAAACCAATATGGGGGCTCGACCACGAGGGTGAGATACAAGGTGCATGGCGCGATCTCGGGATCCCACGAGTGTGGTGCATGATGGGTAAAATCCTACTATCCTACCCCACAGAACAACGACTGAAACAGGTACAGGAAACTTTGCTTTGTGCCGATTCCATTCAAAGCATATTACCTTGCGTTCGTCCTTCCAACTCTTTCACACTCCCTTGTTTTGCGTTTTTACTGATAATGTGATATTTGTAAAAGAAATCAAAGCGATCGAAGAAGGCCTATTTGATGAAAAAAGGTATAGCTTGGAGACGTCCTTAGAGTAACCGAGATCAGCTATCACATCGCGTATATTTATGACATGTGGACATCACATTGTTGTGCGTTTTGAGACCAGACCGGTTGGCCAAAGTTTCTTTCCCAATTTACAGCTTTCTTTTCATCTAAGGCGCAATAGATAAATGTGCTCATATTGTACGTGCACCCGGGAGGGTACAGAAACAGAACAAGGATGAGATACGCCTCGGAGAATAGCCTGAGAGCACAAGACAACACGACTCGAAAAGTTGAAGAATGGACACTGATTATCTAAGCAATATCACGCCCGAAATGGAAGTCGGCGGAGACTCGGGCCGGCAAGAAATAACCTGCGCGTCCCTTATTACCAACCAGTCACCTCTCGTCCGTTCGCGATAATTCCTGGGCGATCACCTTTGTAGTACCCATTTAGCGAGTTCTCTGATCCGTTGGCATGGAATCGTGGATTTCGTGCCGTCATTTTTATGCCTGGAATTCTATTGGCTGCCAGCCGCGGCGCGGTTTGCTACCGTGATCTCGACCGTGCTCACACTCTCGAAAGTCAACTTTTCTCGCTTTGCGCCATACGAGATGGGTCAGAAGTCTCGCCCACTGCCTTTCCTATCTTCCTTTATACTCTGGGATTTTTCTTCCCTCGTCCGCAAAGCAGAGGTCAGGTGTGAATAGCCTTCACGTGTTTTGTTTACGGATTAAGATGTCTTGACTTCTAAGGCGCAGGTATGTTAGAGAATTTTTGGCCGTTTTTCATCCCTACTAAGTTAGCATGATTTAGCTGCTCCGAGCACAAGTAGGCGTCCACACAGCATAGAGAAAATCCGGTTATATGCGTGTGCAACCGTTTTGTGATACAGGGAACAGCTTGGCAGCAGAATCCCGGTTCAAAACGTAGTCCCAGGTGAAGCGGAACGTTGTAGATCCCAACGCCCAACGCCGATACTCTGGCCCATTGACGAGCTTCAGGATACCATTTTGCGACACTCTCAGTCTGTTCTTATTCGTGTGTTCGGGGTATGAGCTTGTATATCCAAATTGAAACACCTGTAGGGTCATCACTTCAAATATCCTATTCTCTACAACTCCCAATGTCGTCATCGTCGTCATCGTCATCCCTAAGCACCTCATACCACCCTTTCTTCTCTACACGGTGAGGCCCCTCATCAAAGAGGAGCCTTCTGATAGCAACCGTGTTTGGCTTGATATTGCCGCATCCGGGTGCGAACGTTCCCCTCATTGTTGACTCGTCGCTCTTCCATGTGGCGCTGTATGCGACCTGCTGCCGATTCTGTGAAGATATTGTTAACTCACTAATTTTCATGTTGACGAGTACCCGTCACCTCAATCTCTTCGAGGAACCCATCCCCGACCACCGTGACAAGGCGCCAGATCCCGTTTCCACCAAGTGCCCATGCGATATCCCCATCCTATGATTCGAGAAAGTGAATACCGACACCTAAATCCTTGAAAGGCACCCACTTGGAAAACATAATGCCACGGCTGGCTGGCCCAACCCGGTGTGCCACCTGGTCTGACTAATGGGCCTTCGAGGACGTAAGGCAGGGTTGAGGCATCAATAGAGTCTCTGCGCCAGATTGAAGGAGAGATATTGGGTGGCATAGTCTGACGTTTCCGTTTGAAGAGGGCCCGAATTAATCTGAGAGCGGAGATCTTGGGCATGAATGGAGGTCGAGATTTTGCGATGAGGGTGACCGTTTGTGATGTAAAACCATCCAGGAGTTTCACTTTAAATGTGAGCGGAGGTGCCACAAGCACGAGTGGTCTTTCATCCTTTCATCCACAATCCACAGAGCTTTAGTGGATCGACACAGCACGGACAAAGGCGGCGTTCACCGATGTCAGGTGATCCAGTCTTGCCACTTGTGGCTGATCGATGATCTCCCGCGGACCCGCGATCTACGCCCCCAGTACGGACATTCACGTGACCAATCCGTCCGAGCCCATACCAACTTTGGAAGGGCACTTACGCAAATCATGTCGTGGTCTGTCCTCTAAATGACATAGTCTGATCCCATTGGATCGCTAACCGGCTTCTGAGGCCTGAGGAGTATAAATGGATGAGTGGGGCGCAGTCTGGATCGACATCTATGCGTGATTGTTGCTCGACCATTTTATCTGTCCAGACTCCTTCAACAAGACATGAACTCTACCCCTGACATCAACTTTGCCGCCTTACCCACTTTAGAGAGGCTGGGAGCCTCTGTTCCCCCCAACCTCGATGTTGTTTCCGTGGCCCAGAAGTGGTTCCAAACATTCGCTAACTTTATTCAGGCGGGCGATGTCAATGGTATCCTCGGTCAACTCGTTGCAGATGCTTTCTGGCGGGACATCCTCGCACTCACATGGGACTTCCGCACCTTCTACCGCACCGGTCGCATTCACCAATTTCTCCTTGACCGTCTAGCATCTACCAAGCTCTCGACACTCCAGCTCGACACGACTACCGCGGCTGTTCAGCAGCCCTATCCGGACATAGTGTGGATTCAAGCATTCTTCACATTCTCTACGGCGGTCGGTATGGGTTCCGGTGTCTTTCGCCTCGTTCCAACATCCACTGGAGAATGGAAGGCTCACGCGATCTTCACGAACCTCGAGAGTCTACACGGCTGCCCGGAGCTTATCGGCCCGTTACGAGAACAAGAACCGAAGCATGGCACGTGGGCAGAACAGCGGCGACAGGAGCGCGAATGCGAGGACCCAGATCAGAAGCCGGTCGCGCTTATTGTCGGCGGAGGCCAGTCTGGGCTCGAACTCGCTGCTCGACTCAAGTACCTTGGGATCAAGACGCTCGTCGTTGAGCGAGAGGCTCGCATCGGCGATCTTTGGCGAAAACGATATGAAGCACTCTGCCTCCATGACACAGTGTGTACGTCCCATAACAGTTCCCCGTTGCATATCTTCCCCTGAATAAGTTGTGATTATCATATAGGGTATGATCACATGCCGTACATACCGTAAGTGGCGGCTGTCGTTTTCCGAGATATCGTCCTGCTCATTAGGTGTCTCTCTCACGTTGCAGCTTCCCGCCAACCTGGCCAGTCTTTTCGCCTGCACCAAAAGTGAATATGTTACCTCTTCCCAGAGAATGTCTATTGACGTCACGCGCGTGCAGCTTGCAGATTGGCTTGAGAGCTATGCGCACAACCTTGAACTGGACGTGTGGACATCATCTACTGTCACGCGGGCTTCGCAGGACCCCGAAACGAAGAAGTGGACAGTGGAGATTGAACGCGATGCCTTGGGGTCACGCACACTCGTAGTTAATCACATTGTATTTGCTGTGGGCTTTGGCGGCGGGACTCATAATATGCCCCAACTTCCCGGCGCGGTGTGTGTTCCTGAATTCATTCTGCTCATCTATCTAACTTTGAGGGGTCCAGGAGGAATTCAAAGGCACTATCGTGCATTCTGGTCATTACACCAAGGCCAAAGATTATGAGGGAAAGAAGGTAGTCGTGGTAGGGGCTTGTACTTCTGGTATTTCTTCATATCAGTTTGTGCAGCATATACTGACTGACATCTCAAAAAAAAATGAATGATAGGCCACGACATAGCAAAGGATCTCCACGACCATGGTGTCGGTATGTTCCTGGTCCCTCTCTTTAAGTTACCCTGGTGACCCAGCGTTCATCAGATGTGACAATGTTTCAGCGGAGCTCGACATATATCATGTCGGTCAAGCACGGTATTCCGGCTCTACTCGGAGGTACGCGCAGTTTTTACACGATATGCTCCCCTGGCAACTGAATATTGGTGGAAACAGGCCTCTATCACGAAGGTGGACCATCACCCGATGTCGCCGATCGTATCAGTGCATCCTTTCCGAATTACCTTCAGAAGCCTCTTCATCAACGAATTGCCGCTGGGATTGCAGACAAAGATAGGTCCGTGTATGAGTGGCTCCATTTTACTCCACTTCGTTGACGACGTTTTCAGGGAGACTTTGGATGGGCTTCGCCGAGTTGGTTTTCGACTTAACATGGGTATAGATGGGTCTGGATGCATTTTACTGGTGTGGACCAAGGCCAGCGGGTACTACTTTGGTGCGAGAATCGCGGACTGCTTTTTCTCGCAGAACCTTAAATGCGAAGCACAGATGTGGGCGCGAGCCAACTGATAATTGATGGCAAGATTAAACTCAAGAACGATAGCCAGCTATGTCGCTTTACGCGAGATGGCTTGGAGTTCACGAATGGGAGTATACTTGATGCGGATGCCGTGATTTTTGCGACTGGGTAAGCTACCTCACATCCTTTTGGACCCCTAGCTCAACTGGCGTTCAGATATAGTGATGCACGGGATTCGCTGCGTTCCATACTTGGACCAGAAGTTGGCGCGCGTCTGAAGCCAATATGGGGGCTCGACCCCGAAGGCGAGATACGAGGTGTATGGCGCGATCTCGGGATCCCACGAGCGTGGTGCATGATGGGTAAATCCACTCGTGATAGTATAGGATAACGACTGAAACAGGTACAAGGAAACTTTGCTTTATGTCGGTTCCATTCGAAGCACATTGCGTTGCGTGCGTCCTCCAAACTTTCACACTCGCTTGTATGCGTTTTTTGCTGACAATGTAATAATATGTTTTTGATAGAAATCAAAGCGATAGAAGAGGGCTTATTTGATGAGAAAAGATATTCCTTGGAGACGACCTTGGAATGACCGAGCTCAGTTATCACGCGTCCAACCATTTTTGTCATTGTGCGCCTATCTCAAACCGCGGACATTGAGCGGCGGTTATGGCTCAAGTTGGTTCCCATGATTTAAAGTGCTTTTCACTGCCCCACAAATTACAAACTTCCTTTTATTTCGGGCGCAATAGAACAAATGCGCTTGTATCCCGCAGCTACCTCCCGGTACTGGTGAAGTTAACCGAAGGGGTATGGTGCTGCCAACGACCTCAGAAGCTCGGGCAAATCTCAAAAAAGTCTACGAACACGGGCCTTAACCCAGAGATCCGTATCCTCGTCATCACGAGGACATCGTGATAAATTACATCCAGATTGAAGGCCGCAAACTGCGCACCTTTACAGCAACAATGGTATTTTGGCCACATATTGGCAGATCCTATGGACGCTATCCTGGATCCCGTCCTTAGGTCAGCTTTCATAAAGTACTTACCTCAGTGCATACCAGACAGTACGTACCAGTGAGCCTCAGTCCCTTGTGCCAGCAGCCCTGCATTCGTGCGCAGCTTGATTCCGTGCTGTATATACGTACGGCAGGATTGAGTGAGATTGACACCTGCCAATCTGCGGCCCGAACTGTATGATCTTGCACAGCTAAGATCCCTTGACAGTCGGATGTCCCCTTGACAAAAACAGATGCTCATACCGCAATTTCGAATTTCGAATTCTTTTAATCTGGGTGAGATATTGCGTCCAGAAGTCCCGCGACATTTAAGGTTTCACTTCTGCCGTCGATGCCGTGGCACGCGAGATGTTAATATGCAGTAAGCTCTAAGCTCTGAGCATCTGACCCTCTGCGTGCATAGGTGCAGGATCATTGGTCAAACGTCAACACGGCTAGCCTCTACCCAACCCCCACTCCTCAGGCTCATCCCACTCTTCCATGCGGTCACCCCACTGCTATCAACTGTCTCCTGCTTCCTACTGGCTTGTTCAAGTTGGGCTGAATTAAGCCCACACCCATTGGAGATGTTTGGGCTTAGTCAGTCCCTAAAATTTCCTCAGGTCCAACACATAGAGGCGCTTATGGACGATCCCTGTGCCCTTCTTGAACGTCTTTTTGATAGGAAAACGTCAGAGCAAAGTTCGAGCCAGATCAAGATGGTGCACACTTATGGTCTAGCATCGTCAGGTTCATACAAGCACTCCACCTAATATCCGGATCGGTTGAGCACTTATCGCATAGTACCGTACCATTAAACACAACGAAGGTTTCCTGTTTCCGTTCACTCAGCGCTGGCTCCATAGAGCGAACCGTGCCGTTAGTGTCACACGTATGTCAATGCCTGTCGCATCAGCAGTTGTCCAAAATCCACCCGCGTAAATGTCCTACCGAAACGTTGTTGCGTGACTCGATAATGATAGCATCATATACATCTGTCATTATCGTTAAGAAATCACCGGCGGCCAACACGATTTGTCGAACTGTCTCGCACGCACCTGTCTCCCTGAATTGACGCTGTAGCCACAAGGGTGTCCATTCATGGCACTTATTCTCGTCACTGTAACCTCAAAAAAGTTCAAACAATGTCACTTTTATGGGAATGAACTACCCCATTGGACTAGAAAGGCACGAGCTAATCCTCCAAAGGGAAGACAGTTTACGCCAACCCTGTTTATGACACAGGAACTCGGGGCATGACCCTTGCCACGGCGGTCCGACATCTGGAAAAGATGGGTAAAATTTCCCGTAATTCCGGTACGTAAAAGTCAAACTTGATTCTATTGAGGCGTGGGAATTTGTGAGGTCAGAAAGGGCAGCTGAGAAGGCACGTGAGTTCTGATTTTTAGAATTTGCACCGGTTTTCTGGGTTCCCATTTGTTCTGTGGAAAACAATACGCAACAACCGATGTCTACTACTAGCGGTGTCGGCCCTGAAAACCAATTCAATTCAGTTCTCGACGGTTTTGAGATGATTTCTCGTCCCATCACCAAGCTAATATCGCGAAACCGGTCGGGATTTCAACCCGTCCCCAGAATACAAGAATTTTCCATCCAAGGTAACTTGACGCCTCCCGGAAATGAAGCCGCACATGGAGCGGTGGGTGTCGTCCACTAACCTGGAATCGTCGGATCTGGGTCACGATCATCGTTATTTGAAAGTATGAGAGCGCCCGAGTGCCTCACAAAGCAAGGGGGGTGATATGTGTACTACGCGTTCCCTATAAGTAGTGTCCGCTGAGCGGTCTCTCGCTTCACGTCCCACCCCCCAGCCAACAGTGGTTAAAAAGAGAGCTAACAGCATTTGACGAAAAAAGAAAATGGCTATCTCTTTTTCCCTCTCTGAGCTCGTCGCTCTCACTGTGGAGTCGTTCTTCTTTGGTGCGCTTCCCTGCTGATGGACATCCGAAGTTTCCCCACGCTAAATCGAACTTTCCAGGTATCTACTTTGTGCTACTCGGCTTTAATATCAAGTTACTCCTCCAGAAGCGCAAGGAGATTTCTAGCGCGGGGACACTGCTTTGGCTCACAGGGACTTTTGGCATTCTCATTACATGGGTAATAGATGGCTGCAACCTCATTCCTGGATGGGTTTCGCTGACTTTTTTTTTTTTTTGGCTTCTCCTTTCGTCAGCATATCCTTACGGATGCGGTTCGATTGGTTAACGCTTTCAAGGCTGATAAGGAACCCTCTGGACCGGACCTCTTCTATGCCAATGTTACTTCCTCACTGAGCTTGATCAAGACTTCCTTGTATCTGGTCGTCACTGTGATCTACGATGCCTTCATCGTGAGTCTCGAAGTCCTTTTTTTTTCGCCTCTCATCAGCTCACCCGTTGGCGATCATCGCTTTAGCTTCACCGCTGCTGGATCGTCTGGGACCGCAAGACCCTCGTGATCTTACTTCCGTTCCTGGTTTTCCTTGCTGATATTGGTTGGTATACTTTTCTCATCGCATCCGCCAATGAATGTCTCCTGATCCGTTGAGTACCACAGGTACTGGCATCGCATCCGTTCAGGGTTTATCTACCCTCTCTACGGCCGACACCGTCTTCCTTCAGAAGCAAGAACGGATCACCAAAGCGTTCTTCAGTTCAACCGTCGCCGTCAACGGTCTCTGCACGCGTTCGTTTCTTTCCCAGTTTCACTCTCTGTTTCGCTCGTCGTTTCTGACATATTATGCGTTGTAGTGTTGATTGCCTACCGTCTCTGGACACGCCAATACACCGTGCACGACTCGCGCAAGGCGTTTGGTCTCACAAAGGAAGCTGCTATCTTTGCTGAATCTGGAGCGATCTACTCGACCACTCTCATCATCATCATCGCGACTTATGCGACCAAATCCAACAGCTTTAACGTTTTCCTTGATATGGTGAGTACCTCATTTTTGCTCCCCGACATGGCTGACTGACTGCAAATCACGAACAGGCATGTCCCATCATTGGCATTGCCGTGAGTGTTCCCTTTTAAACAATAACACTTTTCCCCCCTAATGTTGTCCTATATATAGTTCGCTCTCATCGTCTTTCGCCTCGGCAAAAATGCAACTGACCCGACGCACATATCCATGAAGGGTATGGAAGAACCTCTCCCTGATGAGCACCATTCTGCGACCGGGTCCATGGTAAAGGAGTCCGCTGCTGTCTGAGGATCCTGCGGAGATCACCCAACGGGGGGTGACTTTGCTCGAACAAGTTAACGAACAAAGCGTGCCTCTATGCGCGCATAAGAAGTGCTGTATATTTAACGTCGACGCGATGACACTGCCATGCAAGTGACGACGACGACAACGACTGGAAACTCGGGAGAAACTTGGATTTACTACTTAAATATCTAAATAATGTCACCCTGTGCAACACTTTTTGTACATATGCTGGCCACGACATTTTATCCTCTGAATAGGAAACGATATATTTATAAGAAATAGAGGTATTGATTGATTCGTACTGCGAAGTTCCGACTTGCGAGTTGTTCTGCAGCAAGAGTTAGTTAGAATCGGTACGAGTTGCACAAACGATTGGTAGCTTTCCTCCGGAACTAGATTTACGAAATACTGCACATCGCGCAATGACACTGAACGGAGGCCTGAAGGCGCACAGGTGAGTTCGAGAGAAGATTATGGGAGGGAAAGAGTGACTAGTATTATTTTCCTCTTCTACGGTGATTTGGGTGCTTTTAAATACATCTCTGACCTCTAATCACCCAGCTTACAGCATGGGTGTTAATTGGAGGTAAAGCTCGGGCTATTGAGATGTTGAGGGCAGTACGACTCTACACCGAGCCCGAGGCGTAAAGATAAGAATGCGGCATACAACGTGATTTGCAACGTTAGCCGCAAACAGCTGCCAGTGGCATTTAAGCGAATGATGGTGGCTGTGACACGCTCAAGGTGAATGCTAACTCTCTTATCACGGACAACGTGTGCCACTAACCTCAAATGGAGTATTATGGCTAAAAACTAACCAAAAGTTTGTTTCAGTGCTGTAGTCGTATGAGTTCCTACCGTGGCAGCGAGCGATTGTTATTCCCATCATCGCCGGTTACTTGGTTTTGCTTCAACTGGCAGCGAATACTACTACTGTACTACTGCCCCCGAAAGGCCAAAACAATTGAAGTAGTAGGGAGTTTGATAATGACGTTCCGCAGGGGCTTCTTCTCGGTAGTTATCATTTAGGCGGATCAAAATCGATGACGACAATCTCATCGACAAAAGCGTTGCGAGGGTGTCAAAGACGTTGACCGTTCGATTTCAGTTTTTCGTCGGTGCCATGAGGTGAAGTCCATCATTTGAGATGAGTGAGGCCAACGACGGATGGTCAAGAAACTCGAAGGTGTCTCAGTGAAGCCCTCCTCTCCCCGGTCACCGATTCAACTCAAGTGAGCCCTGACGGAATGAGATATGTCCATAAGACGACGAAACGATGATGTTATAAAATTATTGTAAAACAACTCAGGAACTACCGCGTCAAGCGTTGCGTAAGACAAAGAATCCCCCGAATTTCTCAAAGGGCGTTGTACTATCCCGTCCCCAGGGGCCGGATAAAGCGGATAACGGAATATCAATTCTACGGTGTTAAACCGAAAGGAAGAAGAAGAAGAAGAAAATGAATTTTAGTCGTGCCCCTCGACCCAATAGAGGGAAATGGGAAGACGTCCCTGCTGTATGATTAGATCTGATTCAGTCACGTCCTTCTGGAATCGCAACCACGTGTGACGCGTGGGCGCAATCCTGGCATCACATCTGCAAAACAGGGAGGTAATAGAACCAAGGCCGCAGGGACCGTTTTAGGCCCTGTCTCCTTAAGCGGCGGGCGGCGGGCGGTTCTCAGATGCATATACTGTATCAATTTTTTTTTTCCCAACAGATACGGTCCCTTGCTCAACAAAACAGGGCGTTCTCTGCGCCTCCGAGTCGTTTACAGTAAACATCGCACGGATGGGATGATGTTGCCTGCCGGGCGGGCCGCGAGTGACGTGGGGGTGACGTGACGTGCACGTGATAACAAAGGGAATACCAGAAGGGACGCCGCACGTCCGTGATGTCGCATCATGAAGGAAGTCACTGCGCCCTGTTGGCAGTGACACCGTCGTGCCTTGGACCCAATGTTTCTCGTCGTTCGGAGTTCCGGAGGACGGCAAGATCATCCTGCAAAACAAATCACCCAATGACGACAACTACCCAACGTAAACTTTGTATTGCGTGCCATCATCACCCATGACCCACCCTAGCCGATGCGGATTGAACATGTGGGCACCCCACGTTGGTCGTCGCCCTGAGATGAAAGAGAAAAGGGACGGTAACCATTGGCAGAGCCTGAGGCAATTGCAATAACGTGCCAAAGGAAATGACAAGTCAAACCTTTCGACGCGCTGTATTCCCAATCGCACCCGCTCCCACCACCAGTCAGCGCCGCCCTCAGTTTATGCCTTTCGTGGAATACAAGGTGAAATATTCGTCGGCAAGCTCGAAAGGTCGACGCGTGCACCGCTGGCTACCAGAGACGTGATGAATGAACGATCCCATGAGCCCATAACATGGCCCAGGCCAAAAGAAATACAGTACACTCCCTCATAACCCATAGCTCTGGTAACCCATAATCCCTCAAATGCCATGGAAATTTTTGTCCACCAAGTTGGTTCGCAGGGTTCCTGGATCATAACCCATAATCTCTCTGATACCCCTTAACCCATACAATTTTCGACATAAAACCCATACATTTGTGCTTATATAAGGACTATTCTGACGTGAAATATCAATTGAATCATGACATTTCTGACAGAAGGGGGTTGAAATTCTGGTGACATTAGCCGCAAGGCCTGCAACAGCCGAAGTGCGCGTGATTCTGTGCTGCTTTAGCAGTCCTCAGGCCTATCTACTAAGTTCTTCCCTCATAAATGCAGCTGGCTGTGACAGCGATGACTTGATTCAAGAGGCCGAGAAGGAGGTGGAGGCTGCCCTGGATGTTCTTGAGGCAAGAGGCGCACTCCAATCATCGAATAGGATGGCCATCAAGGAGCTTCTCAACCCCCTAGAGTCTAGAATGATGGATGAGGCCAGTGATGAGGATATATTCCGGGAGGTGATGGATGCGAGGGAGATGCGGGACGATGGTGTGGCAATGATGACAAAGACTCGGACAACCCTCCGGCGCCGACTCGAAATGAAGCCCTGCAAGCAACGCTCTTTATCCAGAAGTATATTCAACACCTCATTTGCATGCAAGTTACTGATTATTTCTCTCAGGAATAGATTATAGCCTAGTAATACATTAGATAGGACTGAGACACTTCATAGTATGCATTTTTCAATAAATCTAGTGATTTGGAAAATTATTCGTTGACATCCTGATACCCCATGATCCCTCATAACCCATAGCCCCAAGTGTCCACCGATCGCTATGGGTTATGAGGGAGTCTACTGTACAAAGTCAAAAACTTCAGAGACTTGACATTGACAAGTTGAAAATGCTACCTGGCAGAGAGGAATCAGCCATACTTTGCCAAAGGTCGAACCTTTCGACGTAGTGAATTTGCAAATTGCACCCGCCTCCGCCACCAATGACCATCGTCCCCATCCTTAGTTGATGCCTTTCGTGGAATACAAGGCGAAAATTGATTGGCAAGCTTGAAAGCTTCGTCGCGTGCACCACTGCTACCAGAGACGTGATGAAGGAATGATCCCATGATAAGCCCATAACATGGCCCAGGGCAAAGGAAATACAAAAGTCAACTGAAAAAACTTCGTGAAACGCAATGGGAACTCACACTTGACAATTGGCAAGTTGAAAATAATCAGCCATAACGTGCAAAAGAAACCTTTTCAACTCACTGAATTTGCAAATTGCACCCGCTCCCCACCAACGCACCCATCGTCACCACCCATCCTTAGTCGATGCCTTTCGTGGAATACAAAGAGCAATTTCCAATGGTGCTGAAATTGAAGGTCGCGCGTGTCCAGTACACCAACACCGCCACCAGAGATGATAGTATGATGAAATGTGAATGAGCCCCATGATGACGTGCCAAAAGGAAATTAAATTCGTGAAATTCAAGGGAGAGAGAAACTCACAAACTGAATGAACCATTGGCGAGCTTGCTAGCCAACCCACTGCATTCTGCCCGCCATAAAAAAACCTGCCAGTTTTGGCAGAAAACGAGAGGGGTAGGATGGGGGGGAAATCAGGGGACCACAAAATGTCGTGTGTGTGTGTGCTAAATACAAAGTACAAAAAGTTCGGTTTTACGTGCCAAAATTCCCAATTGCTCCACCACCACCTTCATCATCAGTTTACGACTTGTGCCTTTTCGTGGAAAAACAAAAAATACAAGGCGGTTTCTTTTTGATTGGCAAGTTGAAAGGGAG
This sequence comes from Lactifluus pinguis, assembly GCA_003313945.1. Lineage (NCBI taxonomy): Eukaryota > Fungi > Basidiomycota > Agaricomycetes > Russulales > Russulaceae > Lactifluus > Lactifluus pinguis. The sequence continues at coordinate 54,117 of QLPA01000951.1, forward strand.
GGTGATTCTACCGTTATCTTTTGTTTGCACAGAGGGGGGGCGGTATCATCTCGCTGCGTTGCTGTTGTTGTTGCCAAGAGATCGTGGAAGAATGATGCGATAGAGCTGATAATGATATTTGGGGGGCGTTTAGGGATCAACGTGGCACAACAACGGTGAAAAGTCGGTTCGCAACAGTGGTGGGGATGTATACAGTACAGTATAGTAACGCCCACACGTCCGTCCCCATGGCCAGCTGGTTCCCCCGGCTAAAAAAAATTTGGCCAAGCGCCGCGATGGGCGTCAGGGCACTTGGCAACAAAGTTATTTTTGACCCATTCGGAAAAACGACTTTACTGTACCCTTTAGCAAAGCGTTTACTGTACTGTACTATCCCACTTCTTCAAGTTACTGACGCCGGTACAGTCACCCTACTCTCTCACGGCACGGAGGTAAAAACCGTCTTCATGATTGATTACCGTGTTTAAGGGGGGGGGGATGCAGGGTCCCCAACTGGCAGTCCTGGGAAGGGATAGGGTGGGGTGTTGGGGTGGGGGTTGTGCTTATGAGACTTCGTGCCTCTTCTTCTTGAGTTTGGCTGGCAGTATATCCGCATGGAGAGAGTGTGAGAGAGCGAGTGAGAGAGAGACAACCCCCAAAGTGGTGACAGCACAACAAAGTAATTTATGATTCGAAACTCACACTCCAGCACTTCTTCGCTTAGATATGAAAAAAGGAGAGAGTGTTGTCGTTCGTCCGTGGAACACCGTGACACGACGCATCAAAGATCCGAGTCGATTGAATCTTCTTCTACTAGACATTGATGGAAACTGACTTGCAAACGAGAATGAGAGCACATAAAAAAAAAAGTTTTATTTGAGAGAAGCTACATGTGAAAAGAAAAAAAAAAGGAAGTGGTAGGATGTTGGTGATGTAAATTATTGTTTAATTCATGAGACAAGCCTCTATCAACATATGAACACCAAGCTGCAAGATTGTCCGGTATCGGCTTTTTTTTCGGTGAATGTCAAGGGGGGGTATTCCTGTACCACGAAGTGCAGAATGCGAAGAGGGGGGAGGAAGAGGAGGGGGGGGGGGGGGGTAACATCGCAGGCGGAGGAAGATAAATGCGCGACGCAGTAAGTAGAAATCCAATATAGCTAGCCCTTTTGCATTCTTAGTTGAAACAAAAACTGTTGAACGTACAAATTTCCCGTCTTAAAAGAAAATCAACCTCGGACACCCCTCAATCGCGCTATCGCTAAAAATGCGAATACCAAATGATAATAAAAAAAAAACAAAAAAAAAGGGATTAGATTGTGTCGGAAAAGCAACGGTTCAGACGCTGGTGGCACTCTCGCTATCGATTTGTAACTTGTCCGAGTCGCCTCGCAACGCCATCTTGAAGGTCCCTTCAGAGTCACTCTCCTTGAACGTCGTCTCAGATTCCGGCCCGTCAACGAACTGGGTCGTCGTTGTGGACCGGAAGATGATGGGGCCCTTTGAGGCCCTCGTGTTCATCTTTGAGGGCATCGAGTACGACATTGAGTTGTTGTCGGGCCGTGGCTCATCCGAGCTGACTCCGAGGCCAATGCGCACGATGATAAGCGAGAACTGGGCCGAGGAAGAAAAAAGAGAGACCACGAGTGAGTACGAGAAGCCAGAGTTGAAAGTGTTTCAAGGTTACGTACGACAATTCCCTGAACAGAACGGCATCAAGAACACAAGGTGTGTATGAGGAAGCGACAATGAGAGATCCAAAATTTTACGGCTTTTGAACTGGCAAAACTTACAATTACGGGTGAGGTCTGCGCGTGACATATTGTGAGCGGAGATTAAGCCACGAAGTGGTAGGTAGCACTTACGATATCCAAAAAGATGTTGAAGAGAAGGGACTTGACGGTAAAGCTTGCCACAACACATGCTAGTATTGAGAGATAGACAGCGCCTGTTGGGAGGATGTTCCGTGTAAGACCGCGGCCCTTCGTAGCGAGAGACTAGCGATGGAACGCACCTGATTCAATGACGATAATAGAGACGTGCATGAGGCTGCCACCCATCTTGGCGTCGCGCGTCTGCATTTGAGTGCGCCAAATCCGAAACGCGATCAGTCCTGGTGAGTCGGTCAAAACTTGCTTATCCGCGGGAAATACGCGTAAAAAGGACATACCTGTGCAGAGCGCATTCACCGCGAGGGTGCAGGAGAAGAATGCATTTGTGATTCTCTCTTGTTCCAAGTTGAACACGATGTCCTGCCTGATAAGTGTCAAGGTATAGACCGCGGCGATTCCTGTCCCTTTAGAACTGGTGAGCAAACAGATAGGTCGAGATATGAGGGGGGGGGGCATACCAATATCGGCTACATAAAGGAGGGTTGGAAGAATGATCACTGGGATGCTCATATTCCATACGACGTAGCATCGATAGAGCTAAAAGCGATTCAGTACAAAGTCTGGATGTGAGATATTGGTGGAACGAACGATGAAGAGGTCAGATACGATAGTCTCGGCGAGGTAGACAGCCGTCTTCATGACACTTGGCATGGCGGTCACACGTGAGTAGTAAAGATCTGCGCCTTGATCTGTCTCATTGCCCCGGTAGGCGAGGAAGAGGCGAACAGCGTCAAGGATCTCATGCTGTGATAAGATATTTTGTCAACAAAATGTGGAATGACCAAAGCGGGTGGACGAACCCAGGTGATGAGGACGAAAAGGACGGATGAGACTATGACGAGGCGATAGTTCCCACTCGACCTTCGCCTCCTCTTTCCGATAAGGACCTTGATGCAAGCGAGGAATAAAACAAAGTATATTCCTATCGGGATCGAGTTGCGATGAGGGAGAGTGTTGAAGGGAAGACAGACAGAGTGAGACGTACCGTAGAGGACCGACTCGAGACAGAGAGCGATGATCTCTGAGCTTGCAAAGGAAAGGGCCATTTGAGTGGAAAAGGACGAGTGAGAGGAGGAGAGAGGTCAAATGGAAGGGGGATGAGTACCGGCCAAAGAGAGGCTACATGCTGCCTCATATGTACTCCCAACCGCCCCCCCCAATGGCTAGCGCTCGCCGTGGCTCGGAGTGGTCTTACCGTTCGAGAAGAGGTGTGTACTAGGTCAAGCAAGCCAAGAATGGGGTTTATCAAAATTCAAATTAAAAATTATTCTTCAAATTAGGAAATCTTCCAACAAAGAATAGCCAGTTGCTCTCTTTCCAATTTTAGGTCGACCGTTTATATCCTTCATCAACCTCATCTTGTCACCTCATTCAACCTCTCACCGTGTTCCTGAAGATGATGCACCCCTGAGCAAAGTTTTCCGGTTATTAGAGTACGAAATCCAAACAGATCTTTTCTTTCTCACGCACACTTGACCCGAGCGGTGTTTAAACCTTCTGTCTTCTCTGTCTCTTTTCGACCCTTAACCTCCAGCCAAAGCCAATATCTCCCTCCCTGTCATCGGCGCTATCTGTTAGTTTCTTTGGGGCGGGGGGCGTATGGGGGCTGCATAGATAGCGCATGTTAGACCCTCCCCAAATAGATTAGCTTCACATGCTTGACCCCCTCCTGACCCTCCTCGTCTTTGTTCTCCATTTCGCGAACAACAACGACGCCACGGTCCCAAAAATATCATCCTTGGGTGGAAATCCCTTTCACGACCTGTCGTGTCGTCCTGCCCTGGCCTGGTCGGCACTCGTCACCCGTTAAGCCCCCACCTCAGTTGCAAAAAAACCCGCGTAGAAAGTTCAAGCAACACAACAAAATCCATTTTCGAAACGCTCGTGCAACCCATCCATCCCTTCGCGCTCAAAGAACGGTCCAATTTTGGGAAATGAACTTCCAGGAACCGTTGACAAGTTACTCCCCTCCCGACTAAGATTTCGGTCCCACTCTTCAACTGATCACCCGCCTGTCAGGATTCTCAATACTAAACCACTCTTCGAACAAAACTCACAGATGACATCCGACCGGGACCCCCCTTTGTGCCTAAGGATACGGGGATGCAAAGAGATTAAAGGGGGAGAGGGGGTCCAATTCAGAACTGTATAACAACATTACGATGTCGTCGGTGCTATCCTCATCGCACGAATTTATTTAATCTCTTGTCTAATCAGCGGTGTATCTACGGGGATGATTTTAAGACTTGGTAGCTTGTTTGACATTTATGTGTGAGGGAAGCAAAAAAAACGGCTCTTCCCGGTACGTATGTCAGAAAGAAAAACAGAAGTAAGCGACACGCGACAGGTCCTACTCCCCGTTTTTTTCCCAAGAGGCGCCATCGACTCGCTCAGTTTAAGCAACTCTTCTACCTTGACGCGGAATCCATCCAGTTTTTTTTTTTTTTTCCTTTCAGAAGGGCAAAGAACGTCATTTCCTCTTTGACGTGACAGGCAACAACTTTTCCCTATTTAATAGCGATAAGTGGCTTCCTACTCTCTCTCTCTCTCTCATCTCGAGAAAAGATACGATCACACTAACTTGCCAGTGCGGAACATATTTGGAGTTTTCGGGCCCTTCAGGGCGCAGATCGAAGAAGAAGCATAACCATCTAATGCAATGACCTTTCCTTCCACAGGCCACCTCTGACCCGTTCTCTCTCCCTCTCTTTCCCCCCGTGCGCGCGCGCTTTCGGACGTCCACCACCGTCCCACACTCATATTGTGTGATCGTTGTGATGATGAATAGATGCCGTGATGCTCCTATACGAGAGCCTAGCTCATAGCTCACTTGACATAAACTTTAGACCATAGTCGGACGATCTCACCTTGTCTAAGACCATCATGCCCGTTCTCTTTTTTTTCGTTGTTTTTTTTTTGATATGTTTTTTTTTACCACCGGGTCGCCATAAGATAATGATAATCAAGGAAAAAAAAAACATCTGGTCAAATATAATGAAAAGATCGGCGGTATAGCGCCGCTTTTGCACAAACAACTTTCCCACACGCCATGATCCGTTCTCACCTCGTCACGAGCCGACTAGAGTCGTATACGATGTTGCCCGTAATCGACCTCCAGGAACTTTTCGTTTCTAAATATCGATCAATTACCTTGGTATCATCTTGCCAATATGCGATTTTGAAGACAAGGCCTAAAAAAGGGCTAGCAGCGGACTGTATATAACGCCTCATGAGAGGTAGTATTTCACGCGCCTCACTTCACAATTGCAACGTGACGATGCATGACGATCACCCGAGTTTATTTCCCTTTTTTGTTTGTTCACTTGTTTGCTTTCTTGCGCCTTCCTCGGCAATGAAATACATACTTGTGGGCCCTGGGGTGGCCAAAATGCCGCCGCCAATCCCTCCAAGGTATTGTTCGTTGTTGTCCACGTCGGTAACAATAGGAATACAGTACTACTTTGTAGATCGTAACATAAAAAAAAAAATTAATTTTTTTTTATTGTATTGGAGATTGATGATGATGATGATGATGATGTCACCCCTCCTTGGCCTGTTTATCGCCTATAACTATGGGGGGTTCTC
>QLPA01000953.1:0-29202 GCA_003313945.1 Lactifluus pinguis
GCGACAAAAACACATAGGAAGGAACAGAAGGCTCATAACAAGGAAATCTAAACGCGCGGCCAAGAAGTAAGAGGTTATTAACAAAAGGTGGAATCACGTGCACCCTCAGAAAGCTTTCGCAACTGAGGTAGACGTTATGCGTGATGTGTGTGGAGACCCTTGCGCTCTCCACGAAAGAGAGCAAGTAAAAGTCTGGGCGCGGCGCAAGGTATTGCACGCAGCCCAGGGCTAGAACCACAACAGAGAAATGTGAGGGAAAACGAATTACATACTAAGCAAACTAAAGGAAACGCGAGGCGATATAAGGCAGAAAGAGAAAACCGACACATACGAGGCATGTCAGAGACATAAAGAAGACAAGAAGAAAGATAGTGCGCACGACGCTGCGGTAAACAGGTCTATGGGCGGACGCGTAAGACGGTCATGGCTGAGATGACGTCGTGGCGCATGTGATGGCGGCGATAAGGATGAGGCGGCGAAAAGTGGAGGAAGGGGAATCGAACGAGTCACAGAGGCGAGGCGAGACGAGGATGTGAGTGGGTGAAAAGCATCATACCGTACTAGTACAGAGCGTGGTTTCGAGGCCAGCCACGCAACTTACCAATCAAGTTAGCACAAGATATCACAGTTACCATGACAGACATTCCATACGGAAACTGAACACAAATCAAGAAAACCTATAATATTGATCAGCAAGCCATGACTACGAATTAGTTCAAACATACGGTCATTGGGCCATGTAGTCTCTGGGTTGTCAGTTCAACTATTTTAGGCCGGGCTGATGAACGAAGGGGCCCTTCGTATCGTCATGCGCAGCGGTGCTTGTAATTGCTGTGGCATCATTAGAATCAGACAAGAATGTGGCGTGCACAGCTGCGCACGAAAGGGTAGCAGGTAAAAATGAAGATGAAGATGCCGGTCGGTGGGAAGGGGAGTCGAATTCGATCACCGAGGCGTCCGCAGATGAATGAAGATTCCCATTAAGTGCACCTCTGGGAACTGACTGGAGGGCAGTCGACGATGGGGAGTCAGGCACGGAAGGGGTAGAGATTGCTTCATGGTGTTGCGAAGTTACGGTAACGGGAACGGGACAGCGTTCATGAGAGATAAGCCTAAGAGGAGTAGTGGACTGAAGTGGATCAGGGGCGTTACTAAGTGAGGGCGGATTTGGATGTGAACTGGTAAGATCAGGACTCGGCGGCGGAATGAGAGCACCAGCGGCCTCTCGAGAGCGATGGTCCTGGTTTCTGCACGAAGGATATGTCCATGTCCTGAATTTATGGAAGGAGGCCGTCGGGGCGTCATCAGTGCCTTCATGCAAACTGATATACAGTTTGCGAAGTAGGAAAAGAATACAGTGTGGAACACCTCCATCCCCATTTTTCTGCGCATGTGGAAGAATTTCGTTCCATAAATCACAAAATTCGTGCTGCAGTTCGGTAAGAGTAGCTCGTATGTCGAATTCCGGAGGCGGCTGTAGAACGCAGTAAGCTGCGCTACCAGCCATATCTCGATTGGTGATGCCAGAAGAGGACCTCAAGATCTGACGGGCCATGTAGATCCAGTTGGCAAGTAACATGCTATCATTGCCATGTGCGAGGTACCTTCGAATGTCATCTTCCGATTTGCCCAATTGGTCCGCAGCGAGTGCAATCCAATGTTCGTTGCTCCCCTGCACGTTTGCTATGATATCAGCAACGATGGTTTGTGCACATAACCCAATCTCCTGATCGCTTTTTCTTCCTCGGTTTCTCAGAAATTGTCCAACACCAATGGTTCGGGACAACGCCTGTCCCTTGGTTTTGATAAAAAGGTCCTCCAGATTTATGGCGTGGGTTTCATCGGCGATCTTCACGCACATTACGAATTGCTGCAATTTGACCGACTCGGAGATTGAATTAGATGAGAAGGCACGAATCAAGAATGCCACAAATTCCGAAGAAAACTTTCCGGAGCCCAATCTCGCGAAGCTACGTTGAGGATCCGTCATTTGGTTTGAGTTACAAAAACCGATGACATTGTTAAAAAAGCAATCCAGTTCATCAGCCGAGGCGAAGGCATGGGCGTCAAATGTCCACTTTAGGATTAGGCCATCCATCTCAGATGGTGTTTCCCGAACAACCTCTTCTGCCATCTTCTCCATATCTTGCGAACACCTGCGTAAACCTTGTAAACATTTGATAGCCAAGTCATGAGAGTGCTTCGACTTCGAGGTCACAAAAAAGAGGGGGAGAACTGAGAAGACTGGACATAATACAACAGCAGAAGCCCGAACTGCCATTGAAGAAAGTGGCGCATAGTATGGGCTATCCGGCCTGAGGATTTGCATAAATGTGATGAGCATGTATGACGCAGCCAAAATTGCGATCCACCATACTATGGCAACGAACACGGTGTGATTAACATTGAAAAGATATATGAGGAGGCCGGTAAAGAACAGGAAGAGGGAAAGGTGGATCAGGGTGGGTATCAATTCAAGCACCTGTGGAAAGCCCAACGTTTCGACCCCATGTGCAAGGAATGCACGAATCCGGGCATCGTCGTGTGGACTGTATCGTGGCTTCTGAGTGATCCTGACATAACGACGAATCCACTGTAGTGACATTATGGCCAGCAGAGCAGAGGTCAGACTGACAGCCAGGCTCAAGAACCAGAGTGAGTTCACCCAGATCATATATACCGGGGGAGAGAAAAGTGGTGGTTTGGCTGAAGTGAGAGGGGTGGATGGTTGTGCTACATTGGCATTGGCGAGTTGGAGCTGAAACATACTCTCGAGATAAAATGTTGAAATATCCTGAGAGTTTGGCTTGAGGTAGACGACCGTATCTTTGACAAATGCAGCAACAACAGCAGAAAATAAACCGGACTGTAGTTTCTGACGTTACATGTGATGTGATGCGGAAGCTACACTGGACCCACGAAGATAAGAATACCGTCGGCATCCTTTTGCCAACGTTCGGCCATCTTACTGTCTTCTCCCTCCGCCATATTGAGATACGACTTGAAAAGAGGACATGCGCTATCAGTGAATTCATGCTGATCCAAATCGCTTATAGGATTGAAGGGGCCATCTGTAATTGCGTTAACAATCTCGTGGACAAAGGAGTCGAATGTGCGGAGGGATAACATACCTGTGGGGCTTGACCCCTGAGGCATGTCAAGGATGTGTGCCATAAACTTTAGGGAGATGTGGGTGGGTTGAACGGAAGGCTAGACCAAGTCCAACTATTTGCTCGTTATCCGTGGGAAAATAACTCATGGCACTTACGACAACAAAGGCACTAGATCCAACTAATCGGCCAACGCGTGTGCATCACGTATGCACAAGACTCAGAAACTCAGCTGCCCACAAAGTTGTCCATAACCTCAACTAATGCAAGGTCCCAAAAGACGACGTCTGCATGACAAAGTCCGCGTTTCTAGTCATTTAAACAGATCTAATTCTTTGTGAAGTGCCTACGCGGGTTCTCACTGACAACATAAATCATTACGTTAGGACCGTAACAAGGCACAGATTGCCGCCTTGGATCGGACGTTCTGTAACCGGATAAAGGATACAGATACAGTTATCCACAGTATCCACAGTATCCGCTGTACTAGGGAAACCTATGAGGTTGACGCCACTACACCATCAAGTACACTCCACTATGCGCCGTGTCTCCAACCAGCACCCTCCGATTCTATAAATACGGGCACTGCGAGAGCCCTCAACAAATGACATGGGAATGATGTAAGGATTGCACGCTAACTTGAAAAAGCCCTTAGTATACCGGAGCTCGCATTATTGTGGTGCTGTCTCGGATCACAGCCTCGTTCCAGTGATTGTCAGTGATCACATGCAGGAAGCTGGCATCAAGAAAACGTCTGAGATCCCCGAAACCATGTCATTTACCGTTACGGTATGTTATTTATTGGTTACTGTAGTGAGAAATGATGATATCAGAGCGTCAGGTGTCATTCGGCGGTCTCGAGTAATTTGTCTCATATCCACCTACCTACAAGGAAGGTACAAGCACCAGCCTAAAGAGGAAAAGCGCATGACTGAGATTGGCCAATGTGTTGGAAATTACTTCGCGGGTGGTGTTCCGTGATGCACTGGCAGTCCAGCAGATGATTGACTGGTGGCGGTGTGGCAGCATATCAAAACATGTTTACACTGGCAGACTCGCAAGGTCTCGTACTAGTAGCTTACCGGTATCCAACTGAAGCAGCGACTCAGTTGCCGATGGAAAACGACTGACGTGTGTATGGTGTGGCCATGGGTTTTGAAGCTTTGAAGTTGGGAACGCGTAACTTATGGGGAAGAGAAGCCCGCATGGAAGGGCCGAGAAGGGCCGAAGTAAAGACACTGGGCCTTGTCACGTTGTCACGGTCACCCTGGATTTCCCCATGAGGCACAGTTCAAAAGCATAGGCCATCCTTCACAACCGTCACAGACACTCCCGCTTTAGATCTGTTTACCACCCCAGGCACTGCCGAGCTTTGTAGACTCTTGGCATTTGCGGCAACATGACACCTTAGGAAATGGGATGGTACAATCTCAGATACAGCAGCAGGCAAACAGAACAAGTGAATAAATCGCTCTCAGGTTTACTTTCCATTTTGAGGAGTTTCTTTCTGACGTTTTTTATTGAGAAACCAGTCGTTGATAAACATTCTATACCGAGGCGATTCGATTCGATTGTACGATCTCCATTTTCTTTACTTCCTTGACTTCCTGTACCTACCAAGGTTGTCGATTGGTGTTTGGCCCACCGGTGTGGCGGTGCATTTTTCATTATCTGGAGATGACACAATATAGTATGACGTCCAAACTTGTGATCATGGACTACATGTCTCCCTTAAATCGAATCGAACCCGCCGAAAGAATTCATTCTTAAACAATCCAGTAGCTCCTCCCTTCGATGAAATCTGCGTGTTGACGTGATGCGTCCTATCCTCGGCTGTATGTATGAATGATGCTGGTGGAGAGGTGGGTTCAGTTTTTTTTTTAAATCCGCATTCGTATTCCGCAAGACAAAGATGCGAGCAACAGGATTAGAAAGGCAGCGTGGGAAAGTCAGTGGAGGTAAGCAAAGTGTGGAAGTGCGCTGGAAGTGCGTTGTGTACTATTTAAAAATCCTGTCCGAGTCGGAGTCCCAATCCGTGGGGTAGCATGCATGCGCGGGCAGTCTTGAGGAAGCGGGCCATGGCTTCGTCGGGTCGCCGCGACGGAGGATGTCGCGCCGGGCCTCCGCGAGGGCGGGGCGCCGGGCGGGCTGCGATCACGTGCTCGGCCATTGATCGGGGGCTCTGCGGGGGCAGCCGGAGGGCAGGTCGGGACGGAATCTTGCAGCGTATGAACACACGAAGGCGTGTCCTGTTATGAGCCGTATGAGGACCGCCCTGTGGGTTTGGTTGGAATGAGATGGAATCATGGATGTCATTGGTCGGCCGCACAGCCACACGCGGGTCAGTGGCACGTGCGTGTGGCGGTGTCCCATTCTCGCTGTTCCCATCCCTCAATCAAGTTTATCGATTCATCGATAAATTGCGCTTACAGTAACTCGGCTCAACTCCGCGGCTATGTTCTTACATCTGAGTTCCCACAATCAGGGGATATATGCATTCCACCCGCCGTATATTGTCACTTGCTTTCTTTCCTTACTTTTCTCTTCTTCTAACAGTTTTTCACAACCCAGCAGCAGCTCTAGCCATCGGTCATGAGAACGCTCGCGGCCGCTGGCCACACTCCGCGTTTTTTACTCACACTATTAACTCCTTCCTGCATCTTATATGCATCCACGCCTCACCTCATCGACCTGATTTGGTTCCGTCTCTCTTTGTTGGCTTTTATTTATCTTCTGCACCGCCCTGCGTTTTTTATTTATGATAAAATCAACAAATACCCGCAACGAGCGGGCTTGGACCTCATCCGTCTCGTTCCGTTTTCTGGTCTTTCCGTCGTCCTCATGACTCTCCTGGCTCATTATGGTATATGAATTGTATTTTTGCGTCGCTTCTCGTTGATTAGAGCGCCCTTTTGATAGGTTTCCTTGTCTTATTTTTCGCTTTGGTCAAATCCGCGGTTACACGTACGGCTGTCAGGTCGGGCAATGTGGCTCAGGCTCAGGTACTTCCTTTCCCTGCCTTCACATATACCAGGTTGCTTATCCTATTGCCGCAAGCAGTCAGCATCCGAAGGACAGGATATTAACATCGGCCATCCCCCGACTGTATTCCTTAGACGCCTGTTCCGTATCATCCTCATGCTTAAGAAAGGCTGTGCCCTTCAGTTCATTGTGGTGTGTCCTGGTTCTCATTCCCTAAGACGACGCTCTGACCCAAAACTTAGTTGTTCTGCACTCGTTTACTCACCCTAGGCGGGCTTGTGGACTTCCTGGCCCCTTTCCTCCTTGCGCGACTCGGATCCATTTTTGAAGAGGGTATCTATCTTTTGTGTCTTCTCGGCTATGTCGGTCTGCGCTTCCGGATCAATGATTACTACTGGGTCTCTGCGCTTCGCGATGTAGGTTGAACTTCATTTTTACTTCCCTTCAATCACGCCTTCTGACCTGGCACTAGAGCATCCGTGCAATTCACACAGACTATCAGCTTAACGATGAGACGACCAGGCATCTTAACTGCAAGGAACACAAGAGCGAACGCCATCGTGCCTCTGTTAGCCTGAGGAAGTACCAAAAGCTCAGGTATCGCGTCATTAGTGAGTGAAATCAGACTCTTAATATGGTCATACTGACCCGATCCGCTATGTTACAGTGGGGTTGAACCGATTCAACTTGGTCCAAAACCTTGTCATCGTAAGCTTCCGCAAATATCCCGCCCCATTCAGTAATTGGATAACAGCCTTGTTTTAGACCGTCGGATTACTGGTTGTTTCTATGACTGGAGCCCAAGGAGTACGAGCCGCGAATGGCCAGCTGAAGCCCCGTAACTTGGCGTCCTTTTCAGTGAGACACTTTGTTCGAGACAACTCGACAACCCTTGACATCTGTGAAGCTCTATAGCCAACTTAATTTACCTGGTGATATCTTTAGGCCTGTCACCCGGTCGTTACTGGACACAAGAAAGGTACCCATGCTCCTCGATGAATCGACTGACGTGATTGATAAGCCGGACATTGTCGTTTCTGATGGCGAGATAGAAATCGGTAGGGTTGCTGTTCCTGACTTCCATTGATCTACTCAATACCGTTGCAGAAAATGTTCCGCTTACCTACAATGGTCGCCGACCTGTCCTATGTAGTGGATCGTTCCATGTCCTGAAGAGAACACCCATAACCCCCGTCAGGGAATCTGGTGCGGAGAAGTTGATAGTCCTCCACCCCTTTTATCGATTCGATCACTCGAAGGGGGGTGACGGCCGCATGCTAGTTGACGGACAGAATATTCACGATGCAACACAAGCAAATTTGCGTAACGCTATTGGTGTGGTCGCGCAGGATGACATACTTTTCAGCGCAAGTGATGGCCATAACTTCGGGTGCGCATCTCGTATTCCATGTACAACCCTGCAGCCTTTATAGCCAGGCCTGATACCGAGTCCTATAGCCATGACAAGTATGAGTCGACGCAGGACGAATTAGGCGACACGGCTGAAACGACGCAACTTCATCAACATAACATGTCCGAGTCATTCCCTGAGACTAAAGTTGGCGAACGTGGTATTCAAGCCAGTGGAGGAGAGAAGCGGCGAGTAGCTATTCCACGTAGCTTGCACATAGATCCCCCGATGTCGCCGCTTGATGAGGCCACCAGGTTTGTTGTATATTCCAAAAGTGGTGAATCGGTTTCTAATCGACACTTCACCACCAGTGCCCTAAACACTCGTGATATCAAGACACCTCTGAAGAATTCTATTCGCAGCCATACCTCTATTGCTTATATGCCTTCAGTGGGTCTATTCCTGTATTGGGAGGATAGCACCTGAAATATCTCGCTCATTATAGGCTATCGCCAAAGCGGACGCGTGAGTTTCCCTCTCCCCGTCTTCCCTGACATTTGCTCATAGAAAAACAGGATTCTTGGTCCCAAGTATGGCCATATTAGCCCGATTGGTGGGCTACTCGTGAACGGGGGGGTTGTGGAATTAGTCTGCCGGTACCAAATTGGCGATACGACCCCTGGCCCTTTCGAAGGATCTATCACTCAGGACATCGACGCCGCGCTCCCACAGGACGCCGGTGAATCGCTCGCAGCCTCCGAAGTGGTTGTGGCAGAGACCGCCACACCCACTCAGGCCTCACCTATATCGGACAGAGGGATAGTGGCGGGAGTACCGTCACCAACCACGGGCACCCCAAGTTATGGCGCTGCTTGGGATCTAATTCCAGAGGCTGCGGCCAGCGACGCTTCTCGTTCCGATGAGGTCCATCCTGTCGCCTTCTCAACTACCAGCTCTTCACCTGTTCCCTTCCGAGGTAGATCAACCGATGAGTCTGCATCGCAAATGGCTCCATTGGCTGCCCAGGCCTCAGATATCATGTTGCCACCAGAGCAGCACGAAAGTTGTCCGGACCCGAGTTCATGGTCCGAGTTCCAGCAGCAAGCCCGGGGAACGTCAGGACCACCGCCGCGCTCTGGCTTCGTATCATTTCTGGGAAATTTTCGGCGTGAGACGTCATCCGCCGCAGCGCAACCGCCAACTCACAGTAATGCAGTGTCCACATTGATGGGCGTGCTACGTAGCGTGCGAGTACCTTGGCGGATTGTGAAGGAAAAGGTGGAGGGGGTGTTTCAAGCAAAACCAAGATGACTACCCAAAACTGTAAGTGCTGATAAACTCACGGCCTATGCACTTTTCGGCCGATTTCATTCCACTGTGCAAGGCACAAAAGTCATGGGTACTTGATCAGGTGGTAACTTACAGTCCTGTTATTTCCCAGACTTAATTCGCACCCCATGACCCTGATATCCCACGGTTGTACCCACCGGGATTTGTATATCATCAAGGATAGTATGTCGGTCCATGCATCATGAAATTCGTTGTAACACCACTGGTACAAAAATAAATATCTAGCTCAATCCTGAGGCCCGAGTTCTCAAGCGTAAGCGTGGGTAACTTAATAGCAGGCACAGCTGTGCGCGTGTATATGTTCGGGCACAACATGAACGACATGACAGGAGGTATATCTGTGACAAGAAAAAACCAATAGGAAGGAAAGGGCCAGGGGCATTTCAGGATTTGATGATGGAGACGCTATCATGATTGCCTAGGTCAGGAGTTCTCACGGTGACCCTGTAGCATCTCCGTTGCCAATCCTTGATTCCTGTATCTTTTTGAAAATAGAACACAGCAACTTGAAAGGATAGTGAAGTGGAGCCAAGACACCTAAGACGAGACAATTAGAGGAATCGTGGTTGGGTTGAGGGTTCTAGTCCCTATTGATTCAATTGAATGGTCGGTGTCTGCATTTGGGCTGTCGGTTGTTCTTTGTTCACCTCTTTTTCTCATGTCATGTCGTCTGTATTGCCTCTTTTATTTGGGGGTGTCCATGTCATGATAGTCTCTCGGTTTGGGAGGGCGGGGTTGATGGTGCCTTGTCTGGTGAGATACGTCAGGGGCGGAGTCCGCCTACTAGGGAACACGGCCTCTTGCGCACACACTCCGCCCCCCGCTGAAAAAGCCTTGTAATTTATTTAGCGTTGCAATATTTGGGCTTAGGTTCTCGCTTGATAGTACAGCCAGGAAGGAGTGGATGAGCCTATGCATTATGACGAGAGGTTTAAGTTCATTTGAGCGTAGACTTCACGTGACAGAGTCGAGTGGGACTTTTCCCATGATTGTACCTATCCGGCAGAGCCATTCGACCTTAGTTGTGAACGCGTTACCCCAATACAAACACATGCTGGGCCTTACTGGTGCTGGGTTTCTCTCTGTATTTAGCTGGGCAAGCTGCGCCTAAAAGTGCAGGGTTCCCCGCTGTTGGCTACGTCGCCCCACAAAAGATCTCCCACTGGCAAACATCCTTAGATCCATAGTACATCCAATTTCAATGGCACAACCTGGTGACGAAGTCCTTAATATGCCCCATCAAATAGCAGGCACCCTTGGCGTGTGTATGTTACCCGACTCGTGCGCTCTCTGTTCCACCAAATTTCGCTAACGTGAACCCAGGCGACATGTTACCGGCTAAGGAACAGCTTTTCGTTGGTAGCCCAGCCCCTCTCTTTACCATGTATCGCAAGTCTGCAGAAGAAGACGACAAAGAGATGGCTCAACGCTGGCAAAAAGACGCTAACAGCATTCTCCTTTTCGTGAGTCCCCAACTTTCTAAGTATAAGCTCCCTCATCACCAAAATGTCAAACATGGCAGACCGGTTTATTTTCTGCTGCAGTTGCGGCACTGGTCGCGGTGACCGTCCTTGACCTCAAGCCAAACCCCCAAGATATGTCGGCGTTTTATCTCGAGAATATCTATCAGCTTCTTGCCGGCGACGCCAATGTATCTCGTTCATCCATCACTGCCGCTTCACCTAAACTTGAACCACCGCCGTTCTCTCCCCCGAAATACGTCATCTTGGCGAACTCACTCTGGTTCTCGAGCCTGGTTTTCAGTCTTACGTCTGCTATGCTGGCAACAATGTTACAACAATCAGCTCGTCGATACTTGCGAATCACTCAGAAACCACTGTATCGCGATAGCCCACACGATGCGGCCCGGATCCGTGCATTCTTTGCCAATGGGGTCGAATCGTCGCATTTTCCCCTAATGGCCGAAGCGATACCTACCCTGATACACATTTCCCTCTTTCTGTTCTTTGGCGGCCTTCTTGTCTATCTTTACCATATAAACCAAGCTGTTTTCCTTGTCACACTTGGGTGCATCACGGCTTCCGCAATGACATACTTGGTCATCACATTAAGGCCAATTATGTCGCTTAATAGCCCATACTATGCACCCCTTTCCTCATTGGCATTTCGAGTTTTTAGCGGAATGCTATGGCTAGTCTTCTTAAGTCTCAGATATTTTGTCTGCTGTTGTTCTAAATCCTCGGATAACCTTTTACGCTTGGGTACCATCCATCGAGAACGATTCTTACGAGGTATGGAGAAGACGGCGGAAAATTTTGTCCAGGAATCGTCGGTGAAGATGGATGGTGATATCCTGAAGTCGACATTCGACGCCCATGCCTTGGCCCCAGTTGATCAAATGGATCAGCTTTTCAAGAACATTCTTAGCTTTTATGGCTCGGACGACTCGGAAATCGTCCAGGATACCCGATCTACCTTCGAGAGCTTGCGCCGCTCCGAAAAGTTTACTTCGGATTTAGTGGCATTCTGGAATCGTACCCGGTCATCTCATTTGGTCTCCGACTTCGAATCGGACAGAACACGACAATTTGCAATGTGCGTGAAGGTCGCCGATGCAACTGGTGTCACGGCTTCAAGTTTGGAGCACCTCGTCACTAGAACCAAGGACCATGATCTGTTCCGAACCGTTGAGGTTGGACATTTCCTGAGAAACCGAGGTAGTAAAAGTGACCGGGAGATCGGTTTATGCGCACAAATTATCGTCGCAGACATTATAGCGGACGTGCGGGGAAGCGACGATCGTTGGATTACACTCGCTGCAAACCAATTGGGAAAATCAGAAGATGCCATTCGAAGGTACCTCGCACATGGCAATGATAACGTGTTACTTGCCAACTGGATCTACATAACCCGCCAGATCTTGCAGTCCTCTTCAGACGTCAATCGAGATATGGCTGGCGATGCGGCGTACTATATCCTGCGACCGCTACTATCCGACTTGGATTTTGACATAAAGGGTACCCTTCCTGAATTGCAGCACGAATTCTGTGATTTGTGGAATGAAACCCTTCCAAACGCGCACAATAGCGGGGATGGAAGTGTTCCCCACTGTATTCTTTTCCTACTTCGTAAACTGTACATCAGTTTGCATGAAGGCACTGATGACGCCCCGATAGCCTCCTTCGATAGATTCAGGGTCTCGACGTATCCTTCGTGTAAGAACCCACTGACAAACCATCGCCCCAGAGAGACCGTCGATGCTCCCGTTCCTCCACTGAATCCTGATCCTACACCACCAAATCCGTCCTCAACTGGTGGTACTCCTGATCCCCTTCAGCCCACTATCCCCCAGTCTCCTGAACCATGACACAGTTCCATTCCCGCTTCCACAACTGCGCAACACTGTTGCGCAGTTGTCGCACCATGAAATAGTCCCTACCTCTCCGACTTGGATGCCTGTGTATGATCAGCCGTGTCGCTACCCCTGCAACCACATTCGCACACCACATTCCACCACCCCGGGCCGCTCCCTTCCCTCAACCCAATCTCGCCCCGTCTCGGCTCGGCTCGTCCCACTTCCTTCGTCCATTTTCGCCATCACTATCACCCTCTTCCCAAATGTCTTAGGGCATCAGCCACTCCTCTCATCCCACCTCGTGCACACGACATCGCCTCGGCCATGACGTTGCAACCTCACTTCTTGTGCCTCGGGCATAGCCCTACTGTCTCAACCTGATGCGTCACGTTTGTTTTGTTCGCTCAGTACGGTAATCTCCCTTCCGAGTTTTTGCCTTTATCGTTTAACCCAGGTCTGCGTACTGTGCTTCGCGCTGCACCCAGGCCTTTATATTTGCCTTTCTCTTTCTTTTGAAGAAGACATGACCATCCTATGAAATTTCTGAGGTTGCACGCTTCCTAAAACTTCTTTGTGACTTTCGGCTTCGCATTCTGATACCGTCCCTATGCTCCTACTCTTTTTTTTTTTTTCAAAAGGACTTTCCGTTTCCTCTCCTCTGTTCCGGCTCTGAGTCTCCCTTTCTGACCTTTCAGGCCGCGATTTTCGTAGCATTCATGTCGTATTTTTTTTTGTGCTCGTCCTTAGCGTTTTCGTTTCGATAGTTGTGTCTTCGAAATGTACTTAAGGACCTGCAAACTGTACACAGATTAGCAGCGAACTTGAACCATCGCTGCTGCTTCAATTTTTAACCCCTCGTTCCGACTCGACTCTTAAGTTTTCAGTTTGGAAAACCTCTCGCGCTCACCAAATTTGATCCGCCTCTCAATCGCACTCCATCGTTCACTCGACTGCTCTCGCTTTCTCTCTTGAGCTCACTTGTAGAAGCCCAGGTCCGTTCATACCTGATTCCCTGTCTCCAAGCGGACCCTAAAAGCGCATCTGATCGAAGGGATCTCCATTCACCTGCAGACCCTTTTGTCAACGAATTCTGAGTCGATAATCTCCACCCCAGATGGGCATCTTCATGTCACCAACCAACTGCATTTTGGCACACTTCCACAGCTCTATGGCCTGAGTCAGGGTTCTTGTTAGACGATACCGAACGGTCGAAGAGTAATGTCTCTCGCTTCCCAAAAAAAAAGAAAAGAGTAATTTCTCATCACGTGTCTGACAACGGAGTTTCCCGCAGTTGCCGTGTTCAGGGGATTTTTCTCCATTGTACCTGTCCCGTCTGTAACTGTGTCACGTATCTCGTATCAAGACAAGCATCATGTCGCTTTCGACGGATTCTGGGAAACAATATCACCTTCGTTGTACCGGTGATGCGCTCAATACTGTCAACGCCCATGTGGGCGAGGCGGATATCACACTCTTTGGTAGTTGTTTCTGCCCATTCGTGCAGAGGGTGTGGGTAGCGTTCGAATATCTTGGCATCCCTTATCGCGTACGTTCTGTCTATCTCGTGTGTCCATATGATAATTCTCACGAATTATTCTCCACATTTAGTATTGTTAAGCCTCGCTCTCCCTCCCTGTAAGGCAGTAACTATGGGAGCTCACACTTTAGCTTTTTCATGGCTGCAGACGAAGTTGACCCTTACAAGAAAACGGAAGAGCTATTGCAAGTCTCTCCGAAAGGTCTCGTACCCGCACTCGAATTGCACGCTTTTACACCCCCGCGATCCCTCAACGAAAGCACCGTCATTCTCGAGTACCTAGACGAGTACGTGCGCCCAATTGCTTATATCGATTCATTTCATCGCCTGCACCCTTCCTTGATGTTGCTGTTGTCTCATGTATAAAAAAATTATTTTTAGTCTTGCAAGTAACACCACCGGAAGATCACTTCTTCCTCCTCGCTCGGATCCATACGCGCGCGCGCTTGTGCGTCTACAAGCAGACTATATATCGCGCACATTCGTACCGTCGTTTTATCGCTTCTTGCAGGCGCAGGATTCGGAGCGTCAGATGGTTTACAAAGAAGAGTTTTCGGCTGCACTGGAACACCTCGCGTCGCTCCTCGAGCGACAACAAGTTTCCGCCATGACGGGTCTTAGGACAGGCTCAGGATTGTGGTCTGAGAGTGGAGAGTTGAACTGGACGGATGTGATGGTCGGACCATGTGAGTTTGCGCCCGGGCGCATATATTGATTTTTTTTGGGGATCTTTTACGTTCTCTCTAACGAACGAAAGGGTTGTTCCGCGCTACCAATGTGCTGAGGCATTATCGCGCTTTCAAGTTACCTGCGGAGTCAAAGATTAGCGCGTGGGTGGATAGACTGGTTGCGCATCCATCCTTCAAGGCGACGTGCAGCACCAGGGAGCTCTATCTGGACAGCTATGAAAGGTGAGGAGACGACATGTTTGCGTCTCAGGGCAGTTGATGAATCGAATTAGATATGCTTTTAATCGACCTAATACGAGCCAAGTTGCGAACGCGACCAATTCTGGGCTTGGACTGCCTTAGTTGAAAATAGGAGCGCCGATGTAACAAATATGCCCTTCGTTTTTGTACGTTACATGGTTTGTACAGGGAGTGGGAACGAGTACGGTAAGAAGGAACGAAAAGTATAATCAAGGAAGGCAGATGGCGCAAGTCAAGTACAAGAGAATCACCTCAAAGTCACGAGGAAGTACGTGGGAATTCGTTATACGAAAAGCTCGCATCAGGTCAATCAAGGCCTACAAGGACGCCACGATTGCGACTCACTTTTTCCATTTGGAGACTAGGAAAACAGGCTGTGATTGACGCCTCGAAATGGTAGTAGCGACATTGGGGGGCTGACGTACTGGAGGTTTTGACTGGGTTAGGAGTAGGGGCGAGTTCCAACTGATTACGGAGGGGTTCATGACTTGTGTGTATCTTTATCCAACTTCGAGACTTTTGCAATGGTTGTAATAGCACTAGGATCCCAACAAAGAGACTGACTTGTGAATTAGGAAGGTGGTCGTCCGCGAACTGAACGGGTCTGGTCGATATTACTCGGAGGGAATTTGCGAATGGAATGCAAGTCTACCGGTGAGCAGGCTGCAAGGGATCGTCTTGCAAAGGGCTCGAAGTGACAGGACTGATATCACTTTCCGAGAAGGCTGTAGGGCTGTGAATCAATGGAAGTACGTGAATGGGGGTATGTTGGGAGTGGTGGTGTGTGTTTTTGCACGAAGGATATGACGACGGCTTGAACTTATCGAATGACGGTTCCGGGGCGTCTTCAGTGCCTTGATGTAAGTCCTCGTAAAGACCCCGAAGAAGGAAGATAACAAAATGCGGTATGCTTCCATCTCCGCTCTCCTGCGCTTTTGGAACGATTTCGTTCCACAAGGAACAGAATTCGTGGCGCAGTTCGTGAAGAGCATTGTGTATGTCGAATTGAGAAGGGATTTGTAGGACGCGCTCGGCTGCGTAAATAGCCACATCGTGCTTGATGTTAGGAGGGGAGTTCGAGATGAAGCGGGCCATATGGATCCAGGTGGCAAGTAGCACGTTGTCGTTTCCGGATTCGAAATATCTTCGGACGACATCCTTCGATTTGTCCAATTGGAACGCAACAAGTTCAATCCAGCGGTCATCTCTTCCCTCCATTGGCACGTCTGCTAAGATTTCACCAACGCTCGTTTTTGCAAGCAATCCCATCTTGGAATCCGATGAAGCTGAGCCATCGATCGCATCGGCAACCTTCAGGTATGCTTTGAATCGTTCCATTTTGCGCGGATCGGAGAGTGAAGTGAATGAGAAAGTGCGCTTCATGAATGCCACCCAAGCCGAACAAAACTCCCTGAAGCCCAATTTATTGAGAACGAGCTGGGGATCCTGGACAATTTTCGAGTTATAAAAGTCATAGATATCGCTGAAAAACTGGTCCAGTTGACGCGCTGAGGCCAGTAAATGGGCGTCAAATGTCCACTCTAGTATGAATTTGTCGACCTTCCATGACCTCTTGGTAACCGCCTCTACTGCCATAATCTCAATACATTTTGAAAACCCTTTTCGAAAGGAATATTTGGCCACGGCCAGGTCCCGGAAGCGGTTCAAAAAGGGGATAAAATGTAATAGGACAGCAATTACGCCAAAGACCAACGAAGAAAAGGGTGAATAATATGGGCTGTCGACCCGCAGAACGGGCAAGATTGTGATGACCAAGTACACCGCTGCGGAAAATCCGATCCACCAAACTGCCACATAGAAGACAGTGTGATGAATGTTGAAGAGATAGATGAGTAGGCCTGTGAAGAACAGGATGAGGGACATGTGTATCAGCAAGGGTATCGATTCTGCCACCCATGAAAAGCGCAATTTTTCGAGACCGCGGGCAAAGAACGCACGAATCCGGGCTCCATCGTGTGGGGCGTACCGTGGCTTTTCAGTGATCCGGACGTATCGACGGGCCCATTGTTGTAACATCGTTGCCAGCATAGCAGAGGTAAGACTCATACTCAAGCTCAAGAACCAGAGAGAGTTCACCCAAATGATGTAATTCGGGGGGGAGAAGCGCGGTGGAGCTTCAATTGGGACTGACGGCCGAGATACGTTCCCATCGGCGAGAAGCTTATAGATATTCTCGAGATAGAATGTTGGCTTTTCTTGTGGGTCTGGCTTGAGGTCGGCGATGGTCACCGCGAGCAATACCGCAACGGAAGCAGAGAATAGACCGGTCTATCATTTCGAGTTGACGTGTGAAGCGATGGATAAGGTTTATAACGATGAGGACTCACAAAGACAAGAACGCTGCCTGCATCTTTCTTCCAGCGATTGGCCATCTTTTTGTGTTCTTTCTCTGCTATCCGGGAATAATTGGTGAAGAGAGAGGCTGAACTGTCATCGAGTTTAGCTTGGCCCTTATCCCACTTAAAGGCGGTATCTCGTGTACACATGAGCGAAATTAGCGAGGACAAGGTCAGTGGAGAGGTGACATACTTGAGGGAACCGCTTTCTCAAGGTCATTACCTGGAGGCATCGAATATATTGAGTACTATGAATCGTGAGGAGGATCCTTCGTGGTCGAGGAGCAAAGTGTTTGAGGAGCAGCCGCCCAACTTTGAAACCGTACTTGTACGTAAGGGACATCATAGACTCGGAGGTACAGTACACTAGCTCATAATGCATGACATAATAATGCATAAATTTGATAATGCATCGGATTTTGGATCTCCCAGCATTGTTCCCACTGTAAATACAACAATAATGCATAATACATAATGCATAGACTTAGAGAGGGGTTTATGCATTACTAGGGAGGCTAAAATGGAGATTTCCCTGCCCTGTGAGTTGTAGAATCACTCAAATGCTTGCTTTGAAGTGGGCTGGATGACATAAAGTCCAAAAGCCGGCCCTAAATGTTGAATCGGAAAGTGCCTTACATGGCGCGCAATCAAAACAAGGCTGAAAATGGTCATTATTGGTCCATGGGTGCAATCTACATGCCGACACAACTAAAACGAAAGCCCCGAGATAAGACATTCAAATTTTGTGGTATATTACTCAAAGAAGAACTAGCTAACTCTACTCAAAGCACTCTAGATAGATACTTCATGTAATTCATGTTTTAATTGCTGATAGATCTACAGTACGCTTGTTTGTCACGCTTTGCAGTGCGTCACATGCCCAGTCACACAAAGTCACATTTTGTGACAGACCCTGTAATGCATATGTCTCATAATGCATAGGGATTTGGCCGCCCCGACAATATGCATTATGAGCTAGTGTACTGTAACTTCGTGTTGGCATCACTTCCGAGTCACTACAGCCAATAGCATAAAGATCACGGCGCACTAGCAACAATTGTGTGACGCTGGTACTGTAACCAATAGCACAAAGCCCTTTAGGTTCGAAAGCCGCTCGTGACGCGCTGAGTCCGCTGAGTACGCAACCTGTCAACATGTCAATTCGCAGAGGCGGAACTAAACCCGTGTTCTGAACCTCAGCCCTCTCCAAAGTCAATGCCATTTAATGCCCACGACAGTAAGCACGCGAAGCCTATGTCGGGCCAACGTCACCGTGATGCCGGTGGTGATCAAGCTCACGCCTCGCAGCATTCCGAACGAGGTGCGCTGGAGCCTTCACACGAATATTGGGATATCAAGACGATCATTTTCCCTTCGTCTAAAAGACGCGAATACAACATTATAATGCAGAATGGCAACGGGTGCGCCCTCGCTCTTGTGATACTAGTCTGTACTCAAGCTGATACTTTGGTGACAAAGGCCGTGTTCGTTCATTGCGATATGCAACATCCTCATCTTACGCGAACAGATAGAACTTCCCCGAGGGTCCAAAAACGTCTCATTTGAGACCCTCGCGCAATGTGTCTTGGACTACATCATAAAGACCACGTCAAAAAAGAAATTAGACAAGTCCGCGATGCTGCGTAATATGTTCATTTCCACCCGTGAGTTGTGTAGAGTCAACTCCAGTAGATGTGGCTCATGCGCGTTTGCACTTACAGAAGAAGTGCGATTCAACCCCGTCTTCACCTCCATCCGGTTCTACCCTGTAGGTGGGGAGACTTCACTCTTTGCACTTGTCGGAATTCCGCTCGTGCATGGCTGGCTCGTAGATCCCGCGAATCGCGAAGAGTATGACGCCATCTCACGTGCTACAAAGCACCGTGACTGCGTGTCGGTGCATAAACTACTAACAGACATGGGCCTTCTCACGGGTGGAGTCCTGGACACCCACGCGGATCAGGCTGGCCCTAGTGGCCCAAACACGAATTTGACGGAGGAAGAGAAACAGAAGTACGACGATGGTGAGTACCTCTCTGAGCTCTGTGCTTTGTGTGGACATTTGCCGATGCGACAGGCTCAAGCTGTAACGATCCTGAGGTTTCTGAAGCGCTCGTCTTCACAGCTCACACCTCAAGGCCGGAAATGTCTTCTTTCCTTCTCCGCGCAGCAGAAATCCCCTAGTTCTTCATCCCCATCCCCATCTCCCGCACCTAGCCATACTGCTTCCGACTCGGAGCTCAACGCACCCCCGCACCTCGAGCTTTTCGCGTTCGTCCGCCACTGGCACATCGAGGTGCTCTGTAGGCACGCCAATCATAATGAGTTGTATACCCTCGTGACAAACCACCGGTTCCTGGAAGATCCGAAAGTGGTCTGGGAGCGCCTCGCGGATACCAACCAGCATACAGCCGAATACTTTGACAGTACTTTCCAACGCATCGAATTGGGGACTGCCGGCCCCAGAGAGTATGTACCTCACATGCTGCCCATTCTTTATTGATAATCAATTGATAGTCCGAGTGATCCAACTGATTTCAGACGGAACTATCAGCCACACCATCGAAATTTGAATTTGGGGCGATTGATGCGTAAAAGTATGTGTTCCGATGCTACTCCTCAAATTGACTATTAAACATTTGCTTCATACAATTTTAAGTTAAACCTCATTTCGATCACGGAAATTAGCTGCGTTACAGTCCAACTCTCGGCGGGCGCACATTATCTTTTCGGGTTAGTGTTGCCAAGCTGTGCTCCATTCTGACCGGCCACGGCTTTGCGCATCTCTTTGTGGTATAAGCCAAGCCCTGAATCCCTTGGGTCATCTTCACAATTCACCCTCTATCATTTCCCTGCCAGTGTACCCATGAAGGCTGGGTCGAAGGAGGGGGGGAAATTCCTATCGCCGCGTTTCACCCTCTGGCAGCCTTTTCACCCTCAGGCTCCCTTCCACATAGTACTCTTCTTTCCCTCAATGTGGTCGCACGGCGCAACCCACATTCCTGTTCCCCCACTGGATAGGAAACCAACTTGAAGGACTTTACCTCACCTGCCAGACTTTGCCTTCACACAGCATCGTCTTTCCAAATTCCAATACCCCTCCTTCAGCCGTGGCCAGAGTTCTCTCCCAATCAAGTTCAGTTCATCACCCGGCTATTGGCCTTTCCCCAGTCAAACCTGAACAAGCACTCTCTTTTTAACAGGCGCAGGATCAGGAAGAATCAAATAGCTTGACGGTGTTCTCTACTCAACGGGATCGTCGTGGGCCACGTGACATCACCAACGGCAAGTTCCGATTGCGGAGCCGAGTCAACGCTCATCTGCCCTTTTTACACGGCCCAATTTCGACCATGTAAACCTACCCACCGGAGAATTAGTGCCCACAACCCGTCGCCCAACGTCATCAAACATTGCCACAAGCTTCGTCGCGACGAGAATTGCACACTAGTTGATGCTTGCAGCCTGTCACCATTCCACCCTTTCCGGCACAAAGAAGGACGAAGTACACCACCCATCTAATTCTCCATGGCGGAAACTAGGCCCACTTCTGCCCAAGAGATGACCCTTTCGACCCCGGATAATCATTCAGGGCTCAGTTGGCCCACTTGATATATACCCCGTCCAATCCGCTCTACCTGAGGGTAAACACTCTATTTACCGTCCCTCCTGTAATCAGGTCACGGTATAAACCTATTCAAGAAGTTTGGGAGGGCCTGCGTCTTCCGCTGAGCCTATTATATAAAATCAGTTTTATCAAAAAATAATGTTTTAAATGTTGGACCATTCTTCCTGATGGATCGCATTGCTGACTGGATATGCGTTGACTCGTGGAGATGACTGCACATATCCTTCCGCTTTATAGTTTACATGTTCTGAACCAGGAGTTGAACCCACGCCAGACAACTGTCTGGAAACGATACTTCAAGGTAATGCGGCGTATTTTGTGTGCTGATTGTCAAAATAACAGTTGGAGATCACAACTGTCATATTGGATTACATAATACGAGACATAGGAAGGGAAACGATCTACTAGTATAACAATCTGCTACGAAGCGCCGCTACAGAAAAGGCACTCACACTGAAATTTGTTGGGGTCGGACATCACACTCCTGATGTTTGCAAGGCTCTGCTAAGTCCGAGCAGTATCGACGCCATCCGCGAGAATAACAAGCCTTCACATCTCGAAAAGATGTCAGACTTGGAACGACAATTGACGAGATCACGACAGTACAACTCACCAAAATGACGCGGAGACTATGCTGAACTCTCTGACAACCCACCGTCCTTACGGCTTAAAACGGTTGTGACGACATTTGAGGGTGACTGTTCTGGCTGTTGAGGATAATGAGTGGGTTCCAGCTGACTTGACGTATCCCTGTCTTCATCCACCCGAGGAATTGTGACAGTTGTAGTAGCACTAGGATCCGAGAGCGACGCTATCTGTGAATGAACGGGTAGCAAGGTGGTGATTGGGGATAAAGCTGCCGATGCCGATGTCGGTCCCTGAAAACGGTCGAGATCAATGGCAGACAGGTTGGTGGATAAATGAAGTTGTCCAGTGAGCGGGCTGGTAGAGATCACTGATGGTGAGTCAAGCACTATAGACGGAGGGTTGATAGCTATCTCATCGTCTTGTGGAGTTGTGCTGGCGCCAGTCACTTCCTGGGGAGGGAGAGGAATGATCCTGTTCCCAGGGGAGATAGTGGGGAGAGGAGTGATATTGCTCTCAGGGGAGATAAGAGGAATGATGGTTTCTGGCAGGTCAAAGACATAAGCAGGTGGAGACGAATATGGAGGGCGCAAGTTGGTATGACTGGAAGTCAACAGAGGCAAGGTGGTATAAGCGGTCCGTTGGGAGCGATGGCCTGGGTTATTGCACGAAGGATATGACGACACGCTGAACTTGTTGAATGAGGGTGCCAAGGCGTCGTCCGTGCCCTGATGTAAGTCCATGTAAAGACTGCGAAGCAGAAAGATGATGAAGTGGGGAATGCTTCCATCTCCGCTCTCCTTCGCTTTTGGAACGATTTCATTCCACAGGGAACAGAATTCGTGCTGCAGCTCAGGAAGAGTATTTTGTATGTCAAATTTCGAAGGTGGTCTCAGGATGCACTCAGCCGCGTCGCTAGCCATACTCTGATTGATCCCGGGAGAGTTCCAGATCAAGCGGGCCATGTGGATCCAGTTGGCGAGTAATACGCTGTCATTACCATGTGCAAGATACTTTCGAACGTCGTGGTTCGATTCGCCCAGTTGGTCCGCAGCGAGTTCAACCCAACTCTCGTCTTTTTCCTCGAGGTTCGCGATTATGTCGGTGACGAAGGCTTGTGCACACAAGCCAATCTCCTCGCCAGTTCTATTTGGACGTCTCAGAGTGCGCCCAACTTGAATGGTTCGCAGGAAACTATATTCCGTGGCCACAGAAAACAGGTCCCCTAAAGCTGTGACTTGGGTTTCATCGGCAATCTTCACGCACATTATGAATCGTCGAATTTTGTCCGACTCGGTGACCGAACTGGATGACAGAGTACGTTTCAGGAATGCCACCAAAGCTGAAGAAAACTTCCTGCTGGAGCCCAATATCGCAAAACTACGTAGGGGATCCTGGACGATTTGGTTTGAGTTATAAAAGTCATGGATGTACTCCAAAAATCGATCCAGTTGATCATCCGAAGCGAAAGTATGGGCATCGAATGTCCACTTCAGGATGAAGCTGTCAACTCTCGTCGAGCTTTCAGTAACCTCCTCTCCTGCAATCTTCACGATACCTCTTTAAAATCCTATAGAATAGTTGTTGACTGGGTCACGAGAGTGCTTCGAGGAGAATAGATATAATACGATGGCATATACGCGAAAGACCAGGGAGGAAAGTGGTGAATAGTATGGGCTGTCTGCCCGCAGAATTGGCATGATTGTGATGACAACGTACGACACCGCAGAGGCCGCGACCCACCAAACTACGGTCCCGAAGGCAGTGCGATTGATGTTGAAGAGATATGTGAGTATGCCGGCAAAGAACAGGAAGAGAGAAATGTGTATCAGAGAGGGTATCGCTTCTGCCACCGATGAAAACCGCAGGCTTTCAACCCCATGGGCAAAGAATGCACGCATCCGCGCCCCATCGTGTGGGCTGCAATGTAACCTTTGAGTGACCCAGAGGTATCGACGGGCCCATTGTTGTAACATTGTCACCAGCATAGCACAGGTAAGACTGATAGTCAAACTCAAGAACAAGAGAGAGTTCACCCAGACTATGTAATTTGGGGGAGAGAAGGTCGGTGGGGTGACTGGGGTGACATTAGAGTCTGAGAGAAGCTGATTCTTATAGATATTCTCGAGATAGAATGCGGACGTATCCTGGGGGTTTGGCTTGAGTTCGGGGACGGTCACCGTAATCAATATCGCAACCGCAACAGAGAATAAGCCGGTCTATTATTTTTGATGTTAGCCGAAATGAGATGAAAGCTATGCTGAAGACTAACGAAGATGAGAATACCGTTGGCATCTTTTTGCCAGCGTTGGGCCATCTTTTTGTCTTCTTCCTGCGTCATCTCGCGATACAATTTGAACAGAGGCAATGAGGTATCAGAAAATTCGTGTTGTTCCTCATCCTTCCTCGTATTGAAGATTTCACCTAGTGTGCACGGTAGCGAAATTCGCGAGGACGAGACCGGAGGTGAGATAACATACCTGTACGACTTGGAGGAGACATGTCGAGGACGTGAACATCGAGTTGTGCCATAGGAAAAAAAAACAGTCTACAACGATTCGGCGGGAGGTTGGACTACTAGTATCATTCGTGGTTCAGAGGAAGGAAACGAACGACAGAACCCAAATAGCACAGGAATATCGGAACAGGAGGTCAGGTGACTGATATAGCAGGTGATCAGTTACGATCACGTGAATTGCATGATGATTCGATGAACAGTTGAACAGGTACAGTAACGTATGCTTTTAAGTGACCTGATACGAGCCAAGTTTCGGTTGCAAACGCAGTCAACTCTGAGCGTGGACTGCCTCAGTTGGAAATAGTACCAAATGGGACAATAAACTCTAATTTCGTGATATAAATACGTTTTTATTCTTTACATCTGGGAACAGAATGCGCGAAGGTGACTGCGAGCATTGACCGAAGTGCTCCAGTGTGGGAAGGGAGAAGTATTTTTTACGCAGGACCCACCATACCGCGATGCGGTAGTATCGCTATTATGATATAGAACCCAATATCAAGTTATCTCTCTCAAAGAGGACTACCAATCGCTCTCCACATAGCAGCGTGACGTAAGCTCAATGGACGTGATTGTGGGACCGGTGACGTTCAAACGCGACGAGCTGTCATTCTTGGAGAGAGCGCGAAAAGTCGACTGTGGTTGCATCGTCCTGAAGGTCGTTGCCGCCGTACTTGACGAACAAGGTGGGTTTTCCTGGGCGGTCGAAGTCAAAATGGTTGGCCTTGTTCCTTTGGGCTAGTGATAGGCTCCTCGAAGATTTTGTCAAGCTCGAGATGAGACAGCTTGTCGGGAACGATCTATGATGTCGTTAGAAACTACGCGGGTGGAGGAAGGATCAAAGGCATGTTGAGATTTGAGCCCGGAGGCAAAAGCCTTAATGTTGGTGTAACAAAGGTACAGCTAATATATCCCCCTGAGGGGGGGGATTGTACATGTGTATGTATGTATGTGTGTGTGTAAACTACTCGAGAACGTTCAGGAAAGCACTGTAAGTAGCAAAAGGTAGCCCATAAGGGGCCATAAGAGTGTCCATAAGTAGCAGTAGATGTACTATAATGTGCTATATTAAAATCACCAATCTGGACTAATTTTAGCTCGGCCGAAGTGTCCGTCTCGCCAGGGTCGATTTCCAACAAGGCAAAGAAAAGAAAGAGTAAGTTACTAGAAGGGAGTCGTTCATGGACCAATTTGAGCCCCGGGGCCCGGGCTGCACATCTTACGTACAGCACCGAGGACCGCAGAGATTGACAAACGATCCCATGCCTGAGCTTCGTTGCACCGTGGCGACGCTAAAGTGGCATGCAATCTTTGGACACAATAGTTGGCGAACGTTTTCAGTACGCCTCGGATACAATTCGTCGTTCGTATCCAAGTCTTCTTGTCCAGGGGCTAAGCGCTGAGCTTGTTTACGCTCGCTACAGCCACGGTCTGGAACGATAAACGCTGTCTCTTTTGGTGGCTCCACAACCCTTCGCATCGGCGTTCTAAACGCTTTTGCAGGTCCAAAAATCCGGAGCGTCAGATAGCCTATACAGAGAAAATTTTCAGCAGCGCCGAAAAACTTTACATCTCCCTCGAAATCGGGCGCAGGGAGTGTGACGACGGGTGGTGTAAATTCTGGTCTGAGGGTTTTGAGCTGGAACCCGAGTCCGAAGTGATGATGGCAGGACAGGACCTTGTGAGTGTAGCGCGGGATCGAGCTCAGGCTTTCGGCTTCTCTCGCATGATCGAACGGGCATTCCATCATTGCGCTTTTTGAGCTGCATGCGGGGTCAAAAGTCAGCGCGTGGATGGAAAGGCTTTTTGCGTCTCGGGCCATTGAGTAGGTATGCTTCAGTCCTAATATGAGCGAAGTTGCAAACGCGCATGGACTGCCTTAGGTGTAAAAAAAAGTCCCGAGGGTGTTGTAGTATATATTTTCGCTGTTATACTTTACACGGTTCTGTGCGGGCAACTGAATCTGCGACGGCGACTGAATGGAGTAAGTTGTTCCATTATCGTGATGGGAAGGGATTGCAGGTTGTACCCAATTATCGATTGATTCAATCACAACAGCCTGTCTGTACACTAAAAGACATATGATGCGGGGAGGGTATAATCGAAAAGTGCATCTGGCGTAAAGAAATGTTCGAGTCAGGCCATCCACAAGAGCGCCAGGCCTTGTACAACTGAGAACATATATCAGGGGCCCGCAACGACTAATCGATGAGTCACGACTGAGACTCACATTGGTCAGAAGTCATAAATGGTTGTGATGACACTGGCAGCTGACGATTCTGATTCATGAGGGTAACGGGGAAGTTAGAATTGGTTAGAAACAAATTAACGCATTCCGGGAATGTCAATGGTTGTAGTAACACTGGGATCCGAAAAAGAGATGACCGAGAATAGACGGGTATGGGAGGGGGGGAGCTGGTGATGGTGATGGTGATTCAACGGACAGTGGGTCCCAGCAGGTCAGAGACATGAGGAGATGGGGGTACATCCGAAGGGGGTTGGACATGGGTCAATGGACCAGCGCACAAAGGATACCGCGATACGTCCCACCTGTTGAAGAGGGTTGGGCCATGTAGCGCATTGTAACATTCGGAAACAAGGAAGAGCATGAAGTGGAGAACGCTTCCATCCGCCGAGTCCCCAGTCTTCGCCCTTTGTACGATTTCATTCCACGTTTCACAGAATCGGTCCTGCAATTCAGGGAGAGTATCTCGTATGGTAAATCCAGAGAGAGATGGTAAGATGTATTGTGCGATGGACCACTTGGCGGAGGGTGGGGCGTTCAAGATCTGGGAGGCGATGAGGTTCCAGTTGGCAAGTAGCAAGTTATTGCGATTTTGATAGTAGTTTTCACGAATGCCATCTTCCGATTCACCCAATTGCGTCGCAGCGAGTTCGACCCAACCGCTACCCCCATCCTCCGCGGATACGGCCACTAGAACGTCTGCAATAATCGTTTGTGCGAGTGAGCCCATCTTCCCATCTCTTCTATTCTGGCTGAGAGATTGCCCCACATCAATGGTTTGCACGGCCTTTCGGTACTCGGTGTGAGAAAATAGGTCCAATAAGCCTAAACTATTGGCCAGATCTGCAACCTTCAGGTACGTTTTGAACTGATCCTTTATGTCCCGGCCGGAGAACGAAGTGAGTGGGAAAGTGCGCTTCATGAAAGCCACCGAGACCGAAGAAAACTTCATGGAGTCCAATGTCGCAAGAATATCGTGGGAATCCGAGACGATTTTCGAGCTATAAAAGCCGTGGATGTCGTTGAAGAACTGACCCAGTTGACGATCTGAGGCCAGGACATGGGCGTCAAGCGTCCAATTCAGGATGAAGCTATCAACCGTCGACGAATTGTTGGTAACAATCTCTGCTGCCATCTTCTCAATACCTTTAGAAAACCCGAGGGAATATTTAGCAGCCTGGTCACGAAGGCACCTCGAGAAGGAAACTAGGTATAATACCCAGCCATATATTCGAAAGGTAAAAGAGGAAAATGGTGAATAGTATGGGCTATCCACCCACACCATTGGTGTGATTGTGATGATCAGGTACGCCGCGGCAGCGACGGCGATCCATCCAACGACGAAGTAAAAGATAGTGCGATTGATATTGAAGAGATATATGAGAAGGCCGGTGAAGAACAGGAAGAGGGAGGAGTGTATCAGGAAGGTCATGATGTCCGAGACAGATGAGAAGCCCAGCCTATCGACACCACGGGAAAAGAATGCACGAATCCGGGCCACATCGTGTGGCGTATGCCCTACGTTTTGGGCGATCCGAAGATATCGGCGGGCCCATTGCTGTAACATTAAAGCCAGCATAGCAGAAGTAAGGCCGATAGTCAAGCTCAAGAACCAGAGAGTATTGACAATGATGACGTAATTCTCGGGAGAGAAGGGATCCGGAATAGCTTCCTTGGGTGGCTGAGGAGGGTTGGTGTCGGCGTTAAGCTGAAGCTTATAGATATTTTCAAGGTAAAATGCTGAGGTCTCCTGGGGGGTTTTCTTGAGGTCGAGGACGGTCACGGCGAGCAATACCGCAACGGAAGCAGAGAATAGACCGGTCTATGATTGTTGAGTTGAGGTGATGGGAATGTTTGTTATAAACTGAGGACTCACAAATACAAGGATGCCGTCAGCATCTTTCTGCCAGCGTTTGGCCATCTTCCTGTGTTCTTTCTCTGCTACGTGAGAATAATTGTTGAAGAGAGAAGCTGAACTATCAGCGAGTTCAGGCGCAGGTGGGCCAAGTGGCAACGGTACATCTCAAGTCCAGGTTAGCAAAGACAACGAAGGTCAAGGAAGAGGAAACATACTTGCGGACTCTGGGTCATTATGTGGTGGTGCCATTGAAGGGTCCGATGTTTGTTTTGAGGAACAGCCGAATAAGAAACTCGGAGATAGTTAAATTGGCTTGGCGTGTTTGGCTATCTTTGTCAAGCTGATCAACCAATAGCACAAAGCCCTTAGTGCACGGGGCAAAACCATGCATACACGGTCTATTGTACTTGTACCTCTACCGTTTATCCTCTAGCCCAGTAATGCCGCCCATCTCCAGTGACACGATGTTCGAGTCGGGCCAACAAGTTCGCAATTCTGTGCAGCACCCCGAGCGAGATGCGCGGAAGCCCTTGGAAGAAAATTGGGATATCAAGACGATCGCCTTCTCTCCATTTGGTATCAGTTGCGAATACAGGATCATCATGCAGAACAACAATGGGTACGTTCTCGCTTTTACGGTCCTCTCCTCTGCTGATACATAAGATGAGATAGGCCGTGCTCGTTCATTACGATATGCAATATCCTTATCCTCCGCGATCAGATAGTACTTCCCCAAGACTGCGAATCCGTCTCGTTTGAGATACTCTCGAAACTTGTCCTAAACTATATCGAGACGACCGTATCGAAAAAAAGTAACCAGGATATGTCTAAAAACCTCCGTATGATGTCCTCCTCCATTAGTGAGTCTGAGTAGAACCAACTCGATTCGCTCTGACTCACCCACGCTTGTGCTTGCAGCAGGAATGTCGTTCAACCCCATTTTCACCTCCATAGCCTTTGACCAGAAAGCTGGGGAGGTCTCACTTTTTGCAAGTCTGGGAATTCCCTTAGTGCATGGCTGGCTGGTGGATCCCACGAGTCATGAAGAATATGCGGCTGTTTCACGTGTCGAGAGCTACCAGTCGGCACGGGATTTGATACACCACGTGGAACATCTCTCAGGCTCGTCCGGCGTGGGCGCTAATGCAGATCATGCTGGGCCTATGAAACTAATGGACGAAATCAAAGAGAACTTTATGAACGGTCAGTACCTCCCTGCGCTCCCTGGACATTATTCTGATGCGACAGGCTCAAGCTGTCGCAATCAAGAGGTTCCTGGACCACTCGCGCTCACAGCTTACGTCCTACGGCCGGAGCCGTCTTCTTTCCTTCGTGCCGCCGCCGAAATCCCCTACCTGGAAGCTCGCGTCTTCTCCGTCCTTTCACCATACTTCTACCACGACCTCCACTACCTCCCTGCACCATACTTCCACTGACTC